>CACTHL010000289.1:0-122091 GCA_902712375.1 Dioscorea dumetorum
CCTTAGATTAAGTCCATCGACGATAATCCTTTGCATGGGATTGACTATGTACGGTCTCTTGCATCCCTTTGAGTGGGGAGTTGGATGATCCCTTGATTGTGAGGTCTAGGCCATGGTTGTATGAAATCTTGTCATTAATAGAAAGTTTGGTTTTTCTCCCTAAGGCCCGGCTTCTTGTATGTGTTGTGTTGCTTGCTTGCTTGCCTATTGCTTTCTTTCACTCACGTATGTCGGTGTGATCCCAATTTGTCGAATCCCTAATCTCGGAGGCGTGGCCTGTTGCGAGGGACATGACAAACGCCGCAAGGTGTGATCGAGCCATCACGAGGCAAAGTGACACCACCCACGATTAGCATTATATGAATCACAAATGAAATGTTGAATCCAATCAAAGCGGTTGACAAGAACATATAAGAAACAAATACTATTACTACATTTACATGATATAACCTTCCCTACCTAAAATAGAAGTGAGAATAAACTAGAAATTCAAATTTCAAACTTTACACTGTTGTAAATTTTAATCAAAATATATTATCCACCCAAAATGAAAATTTATGCGAATGTTTAAACTATAATAGTGACCAAGATCTGGAATAAGAATCTGCACAAAACATCAACATATATTGAAAGAACAACCATAAAAGTAATTGAAACAAGGCAAAGTAAAAACTTAACTGCATGCACAACTATATCTTGTTGCTTCTCAATGTTCCACGCTTTTCTCCCTTCGATATACTGGGAAACAGAATATTCGTGCAAACATACAAGCAGACATAATGGTTATGTTTGCAACACAGTTGATTCAAGAGAAATATGCCAACCACAGAATCGTGCCTTTAATAACACTAGCCTTTGCTCACACTATTTGCAGATAATATCAAAAAACATAAATTAAATTCATCATTTTCAATCTGAAAGAAAAATAAAAAGATATAAAAGAGCCTTGAGTTAGAGAGAAGATTGTCGTGTCGAATTTAAGCAATCAACTGAACCCTTTTGTCTCTAATTCCATGAACCTAATGTATATCTCAACAATTGTATAAGCATTAAGACTTCTGAAGAGAAAAAAAAAGGCATTTCCATAAAAGGAAATGAGGAAATTCTTAGCACTGTTCAGAGAAACAGAAATAACAATTGACAACTTGTTGTATTACTCTCCCAGAATATGATGGAAAGTCATGTAAAATTTTTTGTTGTCCGCTTACTGTTCATTTCCACAATGATGGAATTATTTCTTCGTTGTTTGTCTCTGATCACCATTCATAGAGTCATAAGATAATAGACTATAGAATGCTGAGCCATAAATATATGCAAACAAACAATGTACAAGCTAACAAGTGTTAAATACCGTGAGAAATTAAATGAGACATTAGTAACAATTGGAATGCAACCATTAAGCCAAGCCAAATTATATATTTTGCTAAAGTGTAAGTAAAAAATGATACCAAACTAGAACAACCTCCATTAAGATAGCATAATATGCGCTCATTAGATTGCTTTAAAATAACAGCAGAAATCTTCAATGTACCTGCAGGTCACTAAAGAAAACAATAAAACGAAAAGCTGTAGAGAGAAGTAATACACCTATAGAGTGATAAATAATGATCCTCCAACCAATAACTTGCATGCATCTCATCCTCAGTGGACACCATTGACACAAAAACGATGAAGAGCATAACAAAGGATCAGAGGAGAACAACAAATTAATCAAAGACTATGGAGAGAAACAGTACCTCTCGTGAGCAAGCCACGGATCATCAATCGAGCCACGGCGATTTAATGGTTTCAGAAAGCTAGCCACGGATCATCGATAGAGCCCACGTGATGTTAAATGTACCTTGATGCAAATAGTTAATGAGAAGTCGAACAAAAACGTCCACCATAATACATGCAAATTTATTTTCAATGATTAGTCTATAGATGTGAGTGTCCACAATATCCGATCAATAAAGCCAAAACTTATTCAAAGAGTAAAGGTATAACTTTTGTTAAACATTCTAGTACCTCACCCGAAAACAAAAAAAATAAATAAATCTTTGATAGAGAACATACAATTTCATGTGATCTCAAAATTATGAGAATGTGAATTAAATTCGTGTTAGTTGTTCCACTGCCCCGTTCTTGCACATTTCCACAATGAAGATAAACTTTTCTTAGTTGTTTGCCATTGATCACCACTCGTAGGGTTAGACTACAAAATGCTGAGACATAATGACATCCAAAAATACTATGTACAAGCAAAGAAGTCTTAGATATAGTAAAAAATTAGAGAAGACATTAGTAACAATTAGAATGCCTCCTCTAAGCTAAGACAAATTTTATATTTTGCTCTAGCGTAAGAAGAAGGCTATAATTAAAATTAATGAAAATTTTCATTGCAGAAAAGTCGTTGGGTTCCTTTGACAACAAAAATGTTAAATGTACCTGCAAGTTACTATACAAAACAGCAAAGTAATCGAAGGCTCTAGAGAGAAGTAATAGACCTTTCGAGTGACAAAAAATATTCCTCCAACCAGCAACTTGCAAGCGTCTCATCCTCAATGTACACCATTAACATAAAAACCGATGAAAAGCATAAAAAAGGATTAAAAAGGAATGACAAAGTAATGAAAGACTGTGGAGAGAAACAATACCTCTCTGGAGCTGTCAACGGAACATCAATCGAGCCTCCGCGATGCAAGGGTTTCAGAAAGCTGGACATCGATCATCGATGGATCCCTCAGGAACACCACCGACACAAAAACCGATGAAAAGAATCAAAAGGCATTAAAAAAACATAGCAAAGACATCAAAGACAATCGATAGAAACAATTTTTCTCAAAAACTGGCCATTATCATCGATTGATGAGTAGATAAATTTTTTATGATATTCCGAATTTTCACTTAAAGTAGTAATTCAATCACAACAAATTGCAAATACATCAAAATAGAAGAAAACGATTTCAGCATGCTTGATAAAATTCGGGCTTACCGCCTTCGGACGCAAGGTGGAAGCGAGATACTACTTTTTGGCAATGTAAGTAGTTGGTTGATGAATTTAGACTAGACCTACGAGTGATCGTGTTCAACAAGTGGGGGTGATGTGCAGTGGCTTGGAGCTTCGTGCCCATACTATCATGTCGATTACCTCTCTTAGGCATGGGGATGTGCAAGGGTAAGCTAGTGTGACCTAATCGAGGGGCACAGCAGGCACAGGCATGCAGGCGCAGAGCCATGTGGACCGAGCCCCGCCCGTGGAGCGTGGCCGAGAGCATCTGCTTCAAGGCTGGCGATGCAGTTACTAATAGTGTGGTCGAGACCTGGCAAATTTTTGGGAGAAGTCTTACGCCCCTCACTTAGCCTATTTTTGGCATGGATGAGGCTGATATCCCTGACCGAGAGATGCTGCGGGCTGATATGCACGTAGCCTCGGCTACTTGCGCATTGCGGTAGGAATCAACCATGACTTAACCTCGGAAGTGCATAATAGCGCCTACTGTCCTCATGGCAGCCTGGCAGCACTGTACCTCAGGGATTAGGGTCGGAACAGTGATCGGCATTATAGATGGGACTGTGGTGCTATTGTAGAGAAACCGTTGACTTCGTCTCCACCCTTAGATTAAGTCCATCGACGACAATAATTTGCATGGGATTGACTTTGTACGGTCTCTTGCATCCCTTTGAGTGGGGAGTTGGATGATCCCTTGATTGTGAGGTCTAGGCCATGGTTGTATGAAATCTTGTCATTAATAGAAAGTTTGGTTTTTCTCCCTAAGGCCTGGCTTCTTGTATGTGTTGTGTTGCTTGCTTGCTTGCCTATTGCTTTCTTTCGCTCACGTATGCTGGCTGTGATCCCAATTTGCTGAATCCCTAATCTCGAAGGCTGGCTTGTTGCGAGGGACATGACAAACGCCGCAAGGTGTGATCGAGCGATCACGAGGAACAGTGACACCACCCACGATTAGCATTATATGAATCACAAATGAAATGTTGAATCCAATCAAAGCAGTTGACAAGAACATATAAGAAACAATTACTATCACTACATTTACAGATATAACCTTCCGTACCTAAAATAGAAGTGAGAATAAACTAAATTTCAAATTTCAAACTTTACAGCTGTTGTAAATTTTAATCAAAATATATTATCCACATAAAATGAAAATTTATGCTAATGTTTAAACTATAATAGTGACCAAGATCTGAAATAAGAATCTGCACAAAACATCAACATATATTGAAAGAACAACCATAAAAGGTAATTGAAACAAGGCCAAGTAAAAACTTAACTGCATGCACAACTATATCTTGTTGCTTCTCAATGTCCCACGCTTTTCTCCCTTCGATATACTGGGAAACAGAATATTCGTGCAAACATACAAGCAGACATAATGGTTATGTTTGCAACACAGTTGATTCATGAGAAATATGGCAACCACAGAATCGTACCTTTAATAACACTAGCCTTTGCTCACACTATTTGGAGATAATATCAAAAAACATAAATTAAATTCATCATTTTCAATCTGAAAGAAAAATAAAAAGATATAAAAGAGCAATGAGTTAGAGAGAAGGTTGTCGTGTCGAATTTAAGCAATCAACTGAACCCTTTTGTTTCCAATTCAATGAACCTCATGTATATCTCAACAATTGTATAAGCATTAAGACTTCTGAAGAGAAAAAAAAAGGCATTTCCAGAAAAGCAAATGAGGAAATTCTTAGCACTGTCAGAGAAACAGAAGTAACAATTGACAACTTGTTGTATTACTCTCCCAGAATGTGATGAAAAGTCATGGAAGATTTTTTGTTGTCCGCTTACTGTTCATTTCCACAATAATGGAATTATTTCTTCGTTGTTTGTCTCTGATCACCATTCATAGATTGATAAGATAATAGACTACAGAATGCTGAGCCGTAAAGATATGCAAACAAACTATGTACAAGCTAACAAGTGTTAAATACCGTGAGAAATTAAATGAGACATTAGTAACAATTGGAATGCAACCATTAAGTCAACCAAATTATATATTTTGCTAAAGTGTAAGTAACAAATGATACCAAACTAGAACAACCTCCATTAAGATAGCATAATATGCGCTCATTAGATTCCTTTAAAATAACAGCAGAAATCTTAGATGTACCTGCAAGTCACTGAAGAAAACAATAAAACGAAATGCTGTAGAGAGAAGTAATACACCTATAGAGTGATAAATAATGATCCTCCAACCAATAACTTGCATGCATCTCATCCTCAGTGGACACCATTGACACAAAAACGATGAAGACCATAACAAAGGATCAGAGAAGAACAACAAATTAATCAAAGACAATGGAGAGAAACAGTACCTCTCGTGAGCAAGCCACGGATCATCAATCGAGCCACGGCGATCTAATGGTTTCAGAAAGCTAGCCACGGATCATCGATAGAGCCCACGTGATGTTAAATGTACCTTGATGCAAATAGTTAATGAGAAGTCGAACAAAAACGTCCACCATAATACATGCAAATTTATTTTCAATAATTAGTCTATAGATGTGAGTGTCCACAATATCCGATCAATAAAGCCAAAACTTATTTAAAAAGTAAAGGTATAACTTTTGTTAAACATTCTAGTACCTCACCAGAAAAAAATAAATAAATAAATCTTTGATAGAGAACTTACAATTTCATGTGTTCTCAAAATTTGTGAGAATGTGAATTAAATTCGTGTTAGTTGTTCCACTGCCCCGTTCTTGCACATTTCCACAATGAAGATAAACTTTTCTTTGTTGTTTGCCATTGATCACCACTCGTAGGGCCAGACTACAAAATGCTGAGACATAATGACATCCAAAAATACTATGTACAAGCTAAGAAGTCTTAGATATAGTAAGAAATTAGATAAGACATTAGTAACAATTAGAATGCCTCCTCTAAGCTAAGACAAATTTTATATTTGGCTCAAGCGTAAGAAGAAGGCTATAATTAAAATGAATGAAAATTTTCCTTGAAGAAAAGTCATTGGGTTCCTTTGACAACAAAAATGTTAAATGTATCTGCAAGTTACTATACAAAAAAGCAAAGTAATCGAAGGCTCAAGAGAGAAGTAATAGACCTTTCGAGTGACAAAAAATATTCCTCCAACCAGCAACTTGCAAGCGTCTCATCCTCAATGTACGCCATTGACATAAAAACCGATGAAAAGCATAAAAAAGGATTAGAAAGGAATAACAAAGTAATGAAAGACTGTGGAGAGAAACAATACCTCTCTGGAGCAGTCATCGGAACATCAATCGAGCCTCCGCGATGCAAGGGTTTCAGAAAGCTGGACATCGATCATCGATGGATCCCCCAGGAACACCACCGACACAAAAACCGATGAAAAGAATCAAAATGCATTAAAACAACATAGCAAAGACATCAAAGACAATCGATAGAAACAATTTTTCTCTAAAACTGGCCATTATCATCGATTGATGAGTAGATAAATTTTTTATGATATTCCGAATTTTCACTTAAAGTAGTAATTCAATCACAACAAATTGCAAATACATCAAAATAGAACAAAACGATTTCAGCATGCATGATAAAATTCGGGCTTACCGCCTTCGGACGCAAGGTGGAAGCGAGATACTACTTTTTGGCAATGTAAGTAGTTGGTTGATGAATTTAGACTAGACCTACGAGTGATCGTGTTCAACAAGTGGGGGTGATGTGCAGTGGCTTGGAGCTTCGTGCCCATACTATCATGTCGATTACCTCTCTTAGGCATGGGGATGTGCAAGGGTAAGCTAGTGTGACCTAATCGAGGGGCACGGCAGGCACAGGCATGCAGGCGCAGAGCCATGTGGACCGAGCCCCGCCCGTGGTGCGTGGCCGAGAGCATCTGCTTCAAGGCTAGCGATGCAGTTACTAATAGTGTGGTCGAGACCTGGCAAATTTTTGGGAGAAGTCTTACGCCCCTCACTTAGCCTATTTTTGGCATGGATGAGGCTGATATGCCCTGACCGAGAGATGCTGCGGGCTGATACGCACGTAGCCTCGGCTACTTGCGCATTGCGGTAGGAATCAACCATGACTTAACCTCGGAAGTGCATAATAGCGCCTAGTGTCCTCATGGCAGCCTGGCAGCACTGTACCTCAGGGATTAGGGTTGGAACAGTGATCGGCATTATAGATGGGACTGTGGTGCTAGTGTAGAGAATACCGTTGACTTCATCTCCACCCTTAGATTAAGTCCATCGACGACAATACTTTGCATGGGATTGACTATGTACGGTCTCTTGCATCCCTTTGAGTGGGGAGTTGGATGATCCCTTGATTGTGAGGTCTAGGCCATGGTTGTATGAAATCTTGTCATTAATAGAAAGTTTGGTTTTTCTCCCTAAGGCCAGGCTTCTTGTATGTGTTGTATTGCTTGCTTGCTTTCTTATTGCTTTCTTTCGCTCACGTATGCTGGCTGTGATCCCAATTTGCTGAATCCATAATCTCGGAGGCTGGCCTGTTGCGAGGGACATGACAAACGCCGCAAGGTGTGATCGAGCGATCACGAGGAACAGTGACACCACCCACGATTAGCATTATATGAATCACAAATGAAATGTTGAATCCAATCAAAGCAGTTGACAAGAACATATAAGAAACAAATACTATCACTACATTTACAGATATAACCTTCCCTACCTAAAATAGAAGTGAGAATAAACTAGAAATTCAAATTTGAAACTTTACAGCTGTTGTAAATTTTAATCAAAATATATTATCCACCCAAAATGAAAATTTATGCTAATGTTTAAACTATAATAGTGACCAAGATCTGAAATACGAATCTGCACAAAACATCAACATATATTGAAAGAACAACCATAAAAGGTAATTGAAACAAGGCCAAGTAAAAACTTAACTGCATGCACAATTATATCTAGTTGCTTCCCAATGTCCCACACTTTTCTTCCTTCGATATACTGGGAAACAGAATATTAGTGCAAACATCAAGCAGACATAATGGTTATGTTTGCAACACAGTTGATTCAAGAGAAATATGCCAACTACAGAATCGTACCTTTAATAACACTTGCCTTTGCTCACACTATTTGGATATAATATCAACAAGCTATTTAATTTGTTCATCTTCGTCGAAAATGCTTTTCTTTAGCCTCAGCTGAATCACTGCAAAAAAAAAAAAATGAATAAGCTCAATGATAGAATCGTTTCCAAAGATCTTACAAATTGATATTCTTAGGAGAAGACAAAAAGGCATCTAACATGTAATGAGGATTCAGAGTGATTTATATGCTTGATAAGCATGCTTGACTAATGACAAGCTAGTTGTGACAAGGATAAGGCATATAAGTCATATAAACCACAAATACCTATAGAATCTCGTTGAGCGACATCATTTTCAGATTTTGCAAACTGCGAATATCGGGACCAAAAAAGTCCGAGAACTCAACCAGTTTTGGCACAATTATACTATTCATTACTGTCTGAATTTCACTTATAATAAGATATTTGCCAACATAAAAATCTCTTTTTGCAAAAAACAAAAACCACAACATAAAAAACAATTATATCTGACATTCTACAAGCAACGAAGGAATGTTAAAACCTCTTAAATCCCACAATGAATAAAGCCAAACATTAATTGAAGGGCACCTAGAACTTCATGATGTTTGATGTTGTGAATCTCTCTCAGAAATGCCAACTTCATACCTTTGTATGAATCATACAACAAATAAAAAAGAACATAAATTAAATTCTTTATTTCCAAGTTGAAAGAAAAGTAAAAACCAATGAAGGAGACACGAGTTAGAGAGAAAGTTATCCTAACGACTTTGAGTAATCAACTGAACCCTTTTGTCTCCAGCTCAACTAACCTAATGTATATCTCAACCATTGCATAAGCATTAAGTCTTCTAGAGGGAAAGAAAGAAAAAAAAGACAATTCCAGAATAGCAAATTTGGAAATTCATAGGCCCGCTCTGAGAAACGGAAGTAGCAATTGACTACCTGTTGTATTACTCTCCCACAATATGATGAAAAGTCATGAAAGATATTCTATTGCCCGATTCTTGCCATTTCCACAACAAAAGATTTCTCTCTTTGTTGTTTGTCCCTGAACACCACTTGTAGAGCTAGAAGATAATAAACGCAAAATGCAGAGCCCTAAAGACATGGAAAAAAACCATGTACAAGCTAAAAGGTCTTAAATATAGTGAGAAATTAAATGAGACACTAGTAACAATTAGAAGGCGACTTTTAAGCGAAGACAAATTATCTCTTTTACTCCAGAGTGAGAAGAAAGCTATATTAAAAGACAATGAAAATTTTTCTTGAAGAACACCCACCATCAAGATGGCATAATACGCTCTCATTGAATTCCTCTAAAATAACAACAAAAATGTTATTGTACCTGCAAGTCACTGAAAAAACAAAGAAATGAAAGGCTATAGAGAGAAGTAATACACCTTTAGAGTGATAAAAACTTATCCTCCAACCAGAACATGTGAATGTCTCATCCTCCATAGTCACCATTGACAAAATAAAAGTTGAAAAGCTTAATAATGGATAACAAAGAAGAACAAAAAAATCAAAGACTATGGAGAGAAACAATACCTCTTTGAAGCTGGCAACAGATCATCAATCAAGCCACCGCGATGCAAAGGCTTCAGAAAGCTGGCCATGGATCATCGATAGAGCCCTCACAGACACAACCGACAAAAAAAACCGATGAAAAGAATGAAAATGCATTACAAAAATACAACTAAGAAATTGAAGACTATGGAGAGAAGCAATACTTCTCTGGACCTAACTAGGATCATTAATTGATGCGCAGATAAATTTTTATGATATTCAGAATTTAACCTAAAGGCAGCAAATCAATCACGTAAAATTGCCAATACATCAAAATAAACAAAAAGGATTTGAACATGCAAGATACAGAATAAGTTGATGTTTCAACAAGCAAGACTTCATATTTGATATTAAAAAGGAGCTAAGCTATAGTTCATTTATCAAAGCACTCAATCAATCACTTCACCCACATCCACTCAAAAAAAATGATGTAGCGGACACATATACAAAATTCATACAATAAAGAATAAGAGCAGCAACTTGTTCAAATGTAAACCATTAAACTACAGCATAAGTACCTGCACCAAAGGAATTATTCCTTGAACCAACAGTGGATGGAAGTGTTAGAATTTTTCTTTAGTTTCCATAGCAAATAGAAATCATGATTCAAAGATAAAAAATTGTAATTTGAAGTCCAAATGTTTATGTCATCATTGTCATAAAGCAATATCTCAAGTGCCAAAGTGAAGTAATATCTAAGGTGCATACTTAAACTATTATAGTGACCAAGATCTGAAATAAGAATCTGCACAAAACATCAACATATATTGAAAGAACAACCATAAAAGGTAATTGAAACAAGGCCAAGTAAAAACTTAACTGCATGCACAACTATATCTTGTTGCTTCTCAATGTCCCACGCTTTTCTCCCTTCGATATACTGGGAAACAGAATATTCGTGCAAACATACAAGCAGACAAAATGGTTATGTTTGCAACACAGTTGATTCAAGAGAAATATGCCAACCACAGAATCGTACCTTTAATAAAACTAGCCTTTGCTCTCACTATTTGGAGATAATATCAAAAAACATAAATTAAATTCATCATTTTCAATCTGAAAGAAAAATAAAAAGATATAAAAGAGCCATGAGTTAGAGAGAAGGTTGTCATGTCGAATTTAAGCAATCAACTGAACCCTTTTGTCTCCAATTCAATGAACCTAATGTATATCTCAACAATTGTATAAGCATTAAGACTTCTGGAGAAAAAAAAAAGGCATTTCCAGAAAAGGAAATGAGGAAATTCTTAGCACTGTTCAGAGAAACAGAAGTAACAATTGACAACTTGTTGTATTACTCTCCCAGAATGTGATGAAAAGTCATGTAAGATTTTTTGTTGTCCGCTTACTGTTCATTTCCACAATGATGGAATTATTTCTTCGTTGTTTGTCTCTGATCACCATTCATAGAGTCATAAGATAATAGACTACAGAATGCTGAGCCATGAAGATATGCAAACAAACTATGTACAAGCTAACAAGTGTTAAATACCGTGAGAAATTAAATGAGACATTAGTAACAATTGGAATGCAACCATTAAGCCAAGCCAAATTATATATTTTGCTCAAGTGTAAGTAAAAAATGATACCAAACTAGAACAACCTCCATTAAGATAGCATAATATGCGCTCATTAGATTCCTTTAAAATAACAGCAGAAATCTTAAATGTACCTGCAAGTCACTGAAGAAAACAATAAAATGAAAGGCTGTAGAGAGAAGTAATACAAATATAGAGTGATAAATAATGATCCTCCAACCAATAACTTGCATGCATCTCATCCTCAGTGGACACCATTGACACAAAAACGATGAAGAGCATAACAAAGGATCATAGGAGAACAACAAATTAATCAAAGACTATGGAGAGAAACAGTACCTCTCGTGAGCAAGCCACGGATCATCAATCGAGCCACGGCGATCTAATGGTTTCAGAAAGCTAGCCATGGATCATCGATAGAGCCCACGTGATGTTAAATGTACCTTGATGCAAATAGTTAATGAGAAGTCGAACAAAAACGTCCACCATAATACATGCAAATTTATTTTCAATGATTAGTCTATAGATGTGAGTGTCAACAATATCCGATCACTAAAGCCAAAACTTATTTAAAGACTAAAGGTATAACTTTTGTTAAACATTCTAGTACCTCACCCGAGAAAAAAAAAATAAATAAATCTTTGATAAAGAACTTACAATTTCATGTCTTCTCAAAATTGTGAGAATGTGAATTAAATTCGTGTTAGTTCTTCCACTGCCCCGTTCTTGTACATTTCCACTATGAAGATAAACTTTTCTTTGTTGTTTTTCCTTGATCACCACTCGTAGGGCCAGACTACAAAATGCTGAGACATAATGACATCCAAAAATACTATGTACAAGCTAAGAAGTTTTAGATATAGTAAGAAATTAGATAAGACATTAGTAACAATTAGAATGCCTCCTCTAAGCTAAGCCAAATTTTATATTTGGCTCTAGCGTAAGAAGAAGACTATAATTAAAATGAACGAAAATTTTCCTTGCAAAAAAGTCATTGGGTTCCTTTGACAACAAAAATGTTAAATGTACCTGGATGTAAGGGCTTATAGCCTGGTGGTCGGTCCTCTTACTTAGCCACACCGAGATGAGCTGATCTGGCCTGATCAAGGGGCAAGGCAGGCTGAGGCATGCGAGCTCACAGCCGCGTGGGCAGGGCAGCACATGTGGTGTATGGCTTAGGGCATCTGCCCCAAGGTGGGCGAGGCAGTCTGCAAGACCGTAATCGAGACCTAGCGGTGGCCGCGTCACCGTGGGGTGTGCATGATCAAGGAATGCATGAATGGGCGCGTTTGGGCCAAGAATGATTGTCAAACCACCCAATAGCAAAATGGAGATTGATCCAGCTAAAGTTAGAGCTTGAACTATAGTTGAAAAAATTACGAGGTCATGCAATAGACATGGTATAGGAAGCAAATAATTTTCACATCTTAATGTCAAAAGATTACTAGAAAGAGCACAACAATGGATTTCAAAGCTAAATGTATTATTACCAAAATAGAAAATATATATTAGGGAAAAACGATAGAGAAACAAAAAATGGCGCAAAACATATTTAAGAGCTAATGCAAAGTAATTGGAGCATTCAGCATTGATACGTCACCCAAAGTAAAACAAGCATTTTGTGGAAGCCGCTAAACTAAAATGGCCCAAAGCACATATAAAAGCTCCTGCAAACCTCTTTGCAAAATGGATTCACAAAATATACTAGCACAAAGAAAGTTCATTTTAATTCCATTCAATAGACAACTTTATTAGCAAGGAGGAAATGAGTTCCTTTCCTCCTACCAGCTCGACATATGATAGGAAAATTCACTACAAAATAGGAGCCTCCATAAACTTTATCGCATTGTTAACTTACAATTATGCAACAAAGATACAAGCAAAAGAGTCTAACAATTATCCAACGGAATTGGAAATCCAAATAGAAAAGAGTAAACATATCTTGTAAATAGTTAATGAGAAGTCAAACAAAAACATTCATCACAATACGTAGAAATTTATTCTCAATGATTAGTCCATAAACGTGGGTGTCAACAATATTGAATTAATATAGTCACAAACTTATTTAAGGATCAGAAGAATAATTGTTGTTAAATATTCCAGTACCTTATCCAAAAAAATAAATACATAAATCTTCGATAGAAGACTTACAATTTGTATGGATTCTCAGGATTGTGAGAATGTGAAATCCCCTACTCCATAACATAAATCTAACTCACCATCTATAGTGCTGCGGGGATAGACAAACATTTAAAGCTAGAAATGCAGCAAAGATTAATAAAACAACAGTATTTACTTATCCTTTAAATAGACATTTCACCAAGTGGGTTAGTAATATGAACTCATTCAATTACTCCACCAGTCAGGGTGACTTGAACAACCTGTTTACACATTATTAGCCCAAGTAAATTAAGCTATATGGAGGAAACTTCAAACTCATCCCAAAACAAAACAATATCCATAGACCAAATGTTGTCACATTTAGAGACCATATACATACCTTACATTTATGTATCCATAATCTTTTTCCCTGGTGTTTTGATGATTTTCTACCATGGTGTTGACTACATCAAACAATTGTTCCATAACTTGAACAGAATTGTGCATCTATAAGTCATTGGTAATATCATAGAAGACATATACAATGCCAACAAAATCTTTCAAAAGAAACCTTCTCCATCCTCCAATTCAAGATTAAAAAAAAAATACAGAAATTTCCATTAACTCAAGAAAATGAAATTGTAAAATGATTGCTTTTGCTCTCTGTTTTCAAGTTTCGGTCATGCATCACACAACTATAGAATCAAAACTCATTGATCATATACCATGTTTCTCCATGAATTGGAACTCATTGACAAGCTAGTTGCGATAAGAATATGGCATATAAGTCATATAAAGCGCAAATACTTACAGCAACTTGTCGAATGTCGTCATTTTCAGATTTTGCAAGTTGCAAATTTCTAGACCACCAGAGTCCAAGCACTCAACCTGTTTTGGCGCAATTATACTATTCATTACTAAGAAAATTACCCATATAAGCAGGGGTTGGCCAACATAAAAATCTCCTCCTGCAAAAAAAATAGTCCACAACATATAAAACCAATTATATCCGATATTCTCGATGCAACAAAGGAATATTAAAACCTCTTAAAATCCACAAAGAAAATAATCAAATATTGATTAAGGGACAACTCAAACTTCCAGTTGTTGGATGTTGTGAACCTCTCTCGGAAGTGCCAACTTCATACATTTGTCCTAATCATACAACCAATAGAAAAACCATAAATTAAATTCTTTATTTCCAAGTTGAAAGAAAAACAAAAAACCAATTAAAGAGCCACGAATTAGATAGAAAGTTATCGTATCGAATTTGAACATTCAACAGAACCCCTTTGTCTCCATTTTAACAAACCTAATATATATCTCAACCATTCTATAAGCATTAAGACTTCTAGAGAGAAAAAGAGAAAAAAAAAAGACAATTTATGAACTGGAAATTTGGAAATACATAGCAGTGCTCAGATAAACAGAAGTTGCGATTGACAAGCAAAAAATACTATGTACAAGCTAAGAAGTCTTAAATATAGTGAAAATTAAATGAGACATTAGTAACAATTAAAATGCCCCCTTGCTTAAACTGAATGAAAATTTTCTTGCAGAACACTCTCCATCAAGATGGCATAATATGCGTTCCTTGGATTCATTTGAAATAACAGCGAAGATGTTAACTTTACCTATTAAGCAAATTGTCAATGAGAAGTTGAGCAAGAACATCCATCACTATACCTGTAAATTTATTCTCAATGATTGGTCTATAGAGGGGAGAGTCCACAACATTGGATTAATGAAGCCAAAACTTAATTGAAGATTCAAAAAGTAATTGTTGTTAAAATTTTCAATATCTTACGCAAAAAAACAAATAAATAAATCTACGACAGAGGAGTTAGATGAGACATTAGTAACTATTAGAATGCCTCCTGTAAGCCAATACAAATTTTATATTTTGCTCTAGAGTAAGAAGAAACTGTACTTAAACTAATTAAGTGACTCAGACTGTGGACCACCTGGTGTATCAAATTGCAACTTCTGGTGTCTACACATAGAGAAGAATGCTTACATAATCATGTTAAAATTTTATTAAAATATACATATAAAGCAAGGCAATGGTGCTATGCAGGTGTCTACCATACTTACATCGAATGGATTGCAAGATTCTATCGATTTGCGGAGCAAAACTCATAAATTGTGGGGTTTGAGTAGACCCAGTTTCCTCAATAAGCTCTACGGACAATGGATCAGCACTCCGTAAGATAACACATATCTAGTATTTGATGAAATGTATGCGTTGATGCTAGAATCAGCGCACAACACAGTAAGAAAAATCACAATCGAACTGACTTCATTGGAATAGCTAATTGCACATTCTTAGGCTCTCTATACTCTTTTGTTTTTCCATCTACTCATCTCCATGGATGTTCTCATATATATATATATATATATATTGAATTTTTCTTTTTAGTAGCACAATATTGAAAACAAACAAAATTAAAAAATACAAATGTAATACCTTCAAAAACCCAAAAACAAAAATCAGAATCACACCATAAAAAAAATAAAAGTAAATAATAAAACTAAACATTAATAAAACTATCAAATAAAAAAGTCACGGTAACAAAGGCAATACCTTAAGAAAAACAATCAAAGCAGTCAAAACAAATAGCAACAAAACACCCAAAAAGGGCAATAGAAAGAGAGAAAAATAAAAGCACCAATAAAACTAAAAACTAAGAAATGCTCATAAAAAATAAAGGTAAAAATAAAGGGCAATAGAAAGAGGGAAAAAATAAAGCCGCCAATAAAATTACCAAATTAATAAACGGTCATAAAAAATAAAGGTAATACCTTAAAATATCAGAGTAGTCCAATCAAATAACAAGAAAAAGCACAAGAAAGGCAATAAAAAGCGGGAGAATAAAGACATTTTTACTATCCACTCGTGGAGAAAATCCACTGAATTCAACGCATACATACCACAATTAGGTATAGGCCCATCCTCTGAGAGCCTCCTGATCTTGAAGTCCCTTGAATACTACTGCAATGGAAACTCCTCTTACATTGCTTTCTCTTGAAACTCCTCTTACGTTGCTCACTAGTATCAAAAAAATGATACTAGTGAGCATGCCCAATTCTACGGCCTTTCATTCAGCCAGAGAATAACACTACCTTACAGAAGTTAATTGAATGTCCAGCTCTACTTGCACGTAAATATGGCGTGATCCCCCTGAGCTAGAAAAAGATCTGACTCTGGTCCGTTGCAGTTGAAAGAAAGAAAGAAAGAAAGAACCATTGGGAACAATTTGTTTAGGAAAGGAAAATGCAAAACAAAAAAAAAGAAGCTCTTGCAAATTACCAGGGCTACCATGTGTGATAAAACGGTCGCTGGGCGCTCCTTGAAAACTCATCATTTCCAAGTTGGCTTTAACCTTGTCAATTGAGAGGTCAAGGAATGGCGAGCCTACGCAACCTCGAAACTCATCCATGGGCTTCAGTTCCAAATAATTCTAGTTAGATATCAATCTGTATACGACTAGTAGTATTTAATATCATATAGACAGACAAAAGTATGGGGAAATAAACACAAGCGTAACACAAATTTGGGACGATTTTGATGATTTGGTTCTTCCAGTGAGTTTGATGCCATCCTTTGTGGTCCTTCGGGCAGTGCATATGAAACCGACCATTATGGTGACTGTGGTGGAAAACCTTCTTGCCAGCAATAATCCAATTGTAGTTAGCATCATTTGAAGATATAAAGCGTCAAGTAAGTGATAACAACCTGAAGTTGAGCTAGGTCCGGACTTGTCTTCTGTACATTTCCTCCACAATGCCATCAATGGTGCCGGGTATCTGAATTCACCAGGGAACTTCTCTAGACCAGAAATTAATGCAACAGGGGGAAATTCCATAAGGGTGCCAATCTTCGTGGATAGAATAGGATTGATAGACTGTCATACCACAACAGTAAAACTTGCTTATTAACAAACTGTTGCATGGCATGTAATTATATAATGGGTAACAAAGAAACAAAAATGTGAGGATTTTTAGTTTGCATTTAACCTTGATCTTCCTGCCTCTTTTTGAAATGATATTGGAAGCATTATGAAGCCATGACTGATAAATATTTCCACAAATCATTATTTGCTCATTGTCCTTTATAATTCCTCGTTCCTTCTTTCTTTTTATAGGCAATCTTCTTTAGGTGCCCTCTGCAACCAGTTAGATTTCATCATAAGAAGTAAGCTGCAAGTTTCGGCATTAGAATGATTATGTTATTTTTCTGAATTACAAATTAAATGCACAATAATTTACCTGTGTAAAATCATTTCTGTCTTGATGTCGTTCCTCTGCTTCGTTCAACTGATGGCTCCTAACTGCAATATTCACAAGAAACTGCTTTAGTAAATCAGCATAAAGCACTACAGAACCATAACTTCATTACAAAGTTTTTGCTTAAGCTATCCCTCTTTGATTCATCTCTTTGCATTGTTTATGAATATGAACCTGAAATTTCATGTTTGTACAACATTTACTAGTAACAAGAGAAAAGGATCAAATGTGGCTTCTCATGTCGTGGTCTCACATTGAAAACAGATGAAGATGCTCAATACACTAACAAAAGCTTCATGAATAAATCAAAGGCATACGACATTGATTAAACTGTTATATCAATTAAAAATATTGTTACCATATATACAGTTAGGACAAGCATTTTCTTTGAGAACTCAGGGGTCCACCAGAAATCTTCCATAAGAAACACACCAATCATATAACCATTCACCAAACAAAATAAGGCCAATTGGAATATGGTACTCGGAAAATTATAGGAGATGATACACAAAAGACTTTAACATGCGAAAGCAATGACAAGCAAAGGCACACATGTGTCTTACCGCAATTAGGCTGATATAAGGATCAATTTGTAATTTCATAACTAGCACTAGAATCTTTTATTATCTTTATGCTCATTTACAAGCAAACTTAACACAATAGGATTGTTTGATAAGATCCAAACCTAAGTGTAAAATGTAATTTTAATTGAGAGCAGACTAAAAGTAATGAAAGATAAGCCAGTTAAAAAATATATATATATATTATGATTAAATGTCTCAAAAATATATCACAATTTGTAAAACTCTTTTTAATTAGTTTCTATTCTGAAAAATTGTTTTGAAATCATTTTACTTAGGTGACTTGTCCACATTTCTAAACAAAATATAATCATTTATACAATTGTATTTGACACTGTAAAGTTTACATTATTTAAAAAAAAAAAACTTGTTTTACGAAACAATATTATAATCTTGTTCTATTGGATAATATTATCTATATTAAAAAAACAAACAAAATTAATTTTGAAATGTAACTTTTAAAATTAATTAAATTATTTGTATTACCAAGGAAAACAGACTGACTTAATCCAATCACCAGATTTCCAATTTTAATATAGAATAAAGTACTAGCACCCTTAATTAAAATATTATCAATATTCATCAACTGCTTTTATGTTTTTTTTATAAACCGCATAATATTAGCTGGGCCATGGGGATTTGTTGTTGAAGTTCTGATCCAAATTTCTTTGCCATCCCATCCCATCCCATCCCATCCATCCATCCAGATACTTTTTCATCTCTAATGCTGAAGCCACCTTCCTTTCTATGCTCTTCCATCATGATTTTAAAAAAAAGATAGTCAAACTTCGACTACCATTTATAAAAACTAGTTTTAAGACAACATTGTACTAACCCCCTGCTCTTAACTTAATAATATCAATAACAATAATAATAACAATAATTAAAAAGGACAACATAACAAGCCCAACGCACAAGCAAAGCACTAAGCATTACACACACACCACCGTCCAACTCAAACAAGACAAGGCCTCCTCCCCCTAGAGAAGCACCACTCCCTCGGAGAATCACCATTTCTTGGTGGCTGTCTCCTCAAAAGCAAAGGAAGAAAGGAAGAAAGGAAGATACCGTGCAGAGGGTGAGAAGAGATACCTTCTTGTTGCTTTTTCATGTTTTTAACTAATGCAAGCCATCACCATCTCCATCAATATCACCATCAAATCCTGGATACAGCCATCATCATCATCATTCATGAAATATATTCATGTTCATTCTTGCAACGTTTACCGCATGAATTTAATTAGAAAAATTCATAAATAGATGTAGATAATTAGGAATATAAACAGAAAACCATAAAAGATAATTAATCCAACTACAAGCGAGAGGTTTGGAGTTGAGAATTACCAGAAATCGAGCAACATCCTCTGCAAAAGGAAAATCAAACAAATACAATATCACAAGTTTAGCATTTCAAACAAAAGAAGCACAGTGTACTGATAGATAAACGAAGCCTACCATAAAGGAGCTTAACTTTTCTCTCGTACACGATCACCACACCACCTACAATAAGAATCACAACAACGATAACATCGAAGCATAATCAGATGTATAACAATGGATGGATCACCTACCCATGAGAATCCCAGAGAGCCCGAGCGCCATCGGAACATATGGATTCAAAATTTTCTCACTGCAAAGAGAATTCCTCAAAATATCCAATCAAAAACCCAACAAAAGATATCGAGAATGGGATTTTGATCACAAGAACTCACCACTCACCAGATATTGATGATATCGGGCTTGTCCAACTTCCGATTAATCTTAGCATGCATAGTCGCCGCCATCCTGCGAGATTCCAAACCCTAATCAAGAAAAACATCATGAAATGAATCGAAACATCAAATACCAAAGAAACTAAAGCCTGTGACCAGATCTTGCCGAGAGGCGCCTTCCTCGCCAGCAGCTGCTAAGGATAAAACATCTTCTCTTCTACACTGAGAAATCTCCAGAACGCACAGCAAAGGAGAGTTCCGCCGACTAATCTTGGCATGCATCGTCGCCGCCATCCTGCGAGATTCCAAACTCTAATCAAGAAAAACACCATGAAATGAATCGAAACATCAAATACCAAAGAAACCGAAGCCTATGACAAGATATGGCAGAGAGGCGCCTTCCTCGCCAGCAACTGATGAGTATAAAGCATCTTCTCATCTACTGAGAAATCTCCAGAACGCACAGTAAAGGAGAGAGAGAGAGGAGCTGAGCGGATGATGAATGGAGGGAGGCTGGTGGGTTCTTAGTATAGGGGAGCGGCTTATAGGAGAAGAAAGCGAGCACTATAACGGTCTGGAATGATGTAAGAGGATCAGACGTTCAGGGGCAAATCCGTAATCAAAGCCTCTAGGGACTGGCCTCCGGATATTGTAATGATTAGTGGGGTTTTCAGAATTTTTCTTAAAAAAAAAGGGTTTTGTCATTGAGGGTGAGGTGAGGCCATTATTAATAATTAGTTATTATTTGTATTATTGGTTTATTTTATCTGCAGTTTTTTATTTTAGAATTTTTGGGATGGATATTGGGATGTGCTATAATTAAGTTAAAATATTGCTACTATCTTATTATTTTTTAATTTTAAAAATATTTGGTGTATTAGTATTCAACTATTGTACATTTTAAAGAATGAATAATTATCACTATATTATTGTTAGTTTCTTCCGGTTCCATTGTTGTTAATTAGGAATAAAATCTGCAAACTATTAAAATGTTGTTAATTATTTAAAATAACAATCAATTTTTAAAAAACTCTTGATTCATTTATAAATGTGTTCTTTTATTTATTTAATTTATTTGACTCATTTTTTTTCTATAATAATACTAATAATAATTTTATTTTTCTGGATTAAATTTTTTGTAGGTCACTGAAGTTTGAACTTGTTTCATTAAGGTCACAAAGCTTCAATTTGTATAAAAAAGGTTACTAACATTCGATTTTATTTATCCGGTAGGTCACCCGCGAGTGACCACATTCATTCAGCTGACGTAGCGACCGGAAAAAACACAGTCAACTTCATTATACCACGTAACCAGCTTGCCACCTCAGCTGACTGTGTTTTTTCCGGGATTAAATTTTTGGTAGGTTACTGAGGTTTGGGCTTGTTTCATTAAGGTTACCAAGTTTCAATTTGTATCAAAACGGTTACTACAATTTGATTTTGTTTTTCTGGCAGGTGACCTGCGAGTAACCACATCAATCCTGCTGATGTGTCGACCGGAAAAAACAGTCAGCCTGGTGAGGCCACATCACCAGGTGCCACATCAGCTTTGTCCATGTCACCAGGTGCCACATCCACATTTGTCCATGTCACCAAGTGGCAAAAAATTAGATTACGTGGACAAATGCTGATTTTGCATCTTGGTGACATGGCCTCATCAGGCTGACTGTGTTTTTTCCAGTCGACACATCAGTAGGATTGATGTGGTTACTCACGGGTCACCTGCCGGAGAAACAAAATCAAATTGTAGTAACTGTTTTGATACAAATTAAAACTTTGTAACCTTAATGAAACAACTAAAAACCTCAGTAACCTATCAAAAATTTAATTCTTTATTCCGGTCGCCACGTCAGCTGGTTACGTGGCACAATGAGGCTGACTGTGATTTTTCCAGTCGCCATATCAGTTAAATGAATGTGGTCACTCGCGAGTGACCTGCCGGAGAAACAAAATCGAATGTTAGTAATATTTTTGATACAAATTGAAACTTTGTGACCTTAATGAAATAAGTCCAAACTTCAGTAACCTACCAAAAATTTAACCTGTGCTATCTGTGAGGTGAGTGCGTGAATGGAGAGAGAGTGTGTGAGTGAGTGGATGGAGAGAGAGAGAGAGAGGGAGTTTTAATTTTTTATTAATTTAAATTAGAAGGGTTTTTTTAACCCGCTCTAATATTTGGGAGAAAAAATATTTAGATAACTATAGAGGGGGTTTTTAAAAACCCCTCTACCAAATAGCTTCTAAAACAAAAAAAATGGTGTAATATATATATTTTGAAATGTACACATATATTGAGATTGTTAAGTAATTAATTTGAAAGGGTATATATTAAGTATATATATTTTAAGAAATCATTTTGACATATGCTATTTTTGAATCATTTTCTCGGGTCATCAATGAAGTGATATTAATAAGAGATGTTAGAAAAGGAGAAATGCCACAAAAGAATATGCTTGCTCGATGTAAAACTATATATAGACCAAATTATTTAAAATAGAGTCCAATGATTTGCAAATATTGGAAAAAATTAGTATTGCAGTGATAGCATAATAAGAGTTTATCAGCATTCCACTTTCTAAATCATGTTTAAAAAGTTACTTAGGGAAAACTTGAAATAAAAGATTAAAGTAATCTAATTCCATCTTTTAAATAACTCAGAAAAAAATAATTTTGTTATAAAAGTTACTTTAATTAAAGGTGTAATAACTAATTCAAATAATACGAATTGACTGCTATAGTATGTGTTTTCATCATTAATAACTAATTTATAATTCATTTAAGTTAAAATTGGGTCATGTTGATATAAAAGTTTTCCTTCCAATTTAAAAAAGTTAAAGTTTCTCTAGAGTTTACCAGGAAATATCTTACCAAACATGATTTCAAAAATGGATATAGATATAAATTTTGCTATTCCGGTTACCCTTTACTCCATCCATAAAGATAGATGACTACGTTACTATCACATTATTCTCAATACATATTAAAATTAATATAATTAAAACCCAATTTATCTAAAGAATGCATGGAAACTTCTAATAGTAACAAGATAATTGATATTAACGTGATAGAAGAGGATAGAGATGGGAACTAAGAAGAAGAGAAGGAAACTTGTCTAGATATTTTATTGATTAAGGTGTGCTTGCGGACACACTGTTGGAGACCCATAATATGACCCATCATATTTCAAAACATTCCAAATAACTTTGATACCACATTGCCCATTGAAAAAACTTTTAGTCACCTTATATATGACACTATTCCTAAGCCTACAATTATTGTCTTGGGGTCATGCTCTCTTATTCGCGCAGGCGCAGGGGGGTGCAAATTTCAGGGTTTAAATCCGAAATTTAACTTGAAAGTTCTAAATTCACTTAGGCGCATGATGCGGACACGAATGACTGTTGTTCTGGGAAGAATGACGCCTGCGTCCTGTGCACTGAAATAAGGAGGCGAAATTGTTCTTAAGGTCAGTGCCTCCGCATGCCTCAGTAACAAAAATTTCTTCCTCTCCGATTTCCAACGCACACTTGCATTTGATTGTGGTTGTTTAATTAGTTCCAAGAGAAACACACAAAGAAAAGCAAGTTTTAGGTCATGCAATCATGCAAGCAACTCATGATACTTATAACACGGAAACTCGTTTCCTCTGATCCACGTGACATCCTTCATGCATCGCAACCTTTCCTTAAGGACAACCTATGATTAGAACGAATTGATTGGGTTTAGCTCCTTTTTCTTTGAGCTTTTTCACTAAAGTGAAAGGCCAAGTGCAAAGAACTTTGGGTGGTTTTTTTCTTTTTAATTTTTTTCCAAATGGGTCATGATATTAATCAATGTAATCTTGGATGATAAGAATATAATTTTATATGTATATCTATGATTGAATCTCTTGTGATGGAATTCTTAGTGTTGTAGAAATAACTAGTTTTTAATCCTAGTCTAACCCTTGTGGGCATTTGATCTAAATGAAATAATATAAAGTTGATTTAAATGTCACTGTTTTTATCCCAAACAACTTCTCATGAAATCACCGTTGCATTTAACTACTTTAATCTCCTTTTCACCGTTACATCTGGTTACTCCTGTCACAGACATCACAACACCAAATATATGCTATTGACATTGACACCTCATGCGTCTGTATGCCAATGTGGTAGTTGTATCTCTTTCAGAATAGTTCCAAAAGTGAATTGAAGAACATGTGTCCAGCATTTATGAGAAATGCTGGATTATTATTCAATATCTGCATGCCTTGCCCTAAGAGACCATTGTTCTTGCAACTTTTTGTGCTTTTGCATTGGGACAAACAACTTCATTTGCATGAAGGAAACAATTCTAGAGGAGTGTGGAATAGGCTTACATTCACCAAATCCAAACAGTCTGGCGCCTTAACATTAGCTCCAATCGAAGCGAAAATATACTCAAAGGTAGTAGGTAGCTATTTGGAGCACAACGAAGATACAAAATGAGAAGTCTAAGAACAAAGATAGTTTTCTTTTGAACCTCAACTTCAAGGTTAGAATTTCTTTTCTTAGCCTATTAGATGTAAACTTCTTCAAACCTGAAAACGCTCCCCTTCTGTTACTGCTTCGCTTATTCAGATTATACAACGTTCCCCTTCTGTAACTATGTAGATGGTTTGGATTGTGTGAAATATTGGTGAAGGTCTAGGGGTGGCTTTTTTTTTTTAGTTATTTATATGGCATGTAATGTTTATTTAAAGACTTGTAGTTTATTCTTGTTAATCTCATGGTTAATTAGAGGACAACACCGCTCTTGTCATTGTATGCAGTAAAAAGAACTCCAACCATGACACACATGATGCAAGATCCAATGAAGTATTGGGCTGTGACTTAAAGGGAAACCGATTGTCCGGTCAGATCCCCTATGAGATCGGTGATTGCTCTGCTTTGAAAACAATGTGAGTTTTTGTGCTACTGTTATATGAAATATGTCAACTGAGTTATATTATAACATTGCCATTGATATGTGCTTGTGATTGTTATTGCTGCAGGGACTTGTCGTTTAACAACATTGACGGTGATATACCATTTTCGATATCAAAGTTGAAGCATTTGGAGGATTTGTATGTTTATGTTGTTATAATATGTATACTGATTATAAAAAAAGAGTTGTTATTTAGTTTATCATTTTTGGTAATTTGTATTGTATGAGATTAATAAATTAAAATATTAATGTAGTATTTGATATTGTCATATATATATATATATATATATATATATATATATATATATATATATATATATATATATATTGTTTGTCTATATTGGAATCATATGTGTTTAGTTGTTAAAGCATCTACTCAATTCATAGGATTTAATATTTTGGGTGACTTGCGAGGCTTATAGTTGCATATTTTTTTGCCGCTATAAGATACACAAAAAATCTATAGTTACATAATTATTCCGCCTCTATAAGATATATAGCAGCAAACGTTTTCCGCCGCTATAGGATTTATAGCGGCAAAATTTTTAGCCGCTATAGAGCATTGTGCAGCTTCAACTCTAACTGAAGGGATAGGGGCAAAAGTGTACATGTGCTGCAAAAATCATTTAGCGACCAAGGTTTTAGCGGCTAATTTGCTATCTGCCGCTATAAGGGTATTGAGGCTAAAACAATATCTATAGCGGCAGATTTTTCCACCACTATAAGTGCTCTTTCTTGTAGGGCCCTCATGCTGCTTAAACTTGCATACCAGGAGCAACCAAGAGAAAGATAAAGACACAATACTGGCTAAGTTGCTCCTTCTTCATCATCGTCATCATCATCAAGTAGAGGTAATTAGATATCTCCCAGCATTTACATTTGCATTTACATTTACATTTGAAATGAATACTTACATACATGCATACATATTATATGTATGTATTGGTTTGTTTAGAAACTAAGTAACAAAAAAACTTAAGCAACAGGGATGAACGTGGAGGAAGAGTACAAGCAAACACTAAGAACAAAGTCATACATTGAGATATGGAACAAAGTGCATGATGAACTCCATAGAAGCATCACTAGTTATAACTCTTCTCTTTTCTCTATTCCAGACTTACTCTTAGAACCAAAACAAGAGGCATTAATCATTACTACCAACTGCTTCAAGGAGCTTTTGATTATGATCCACTTGTTGATTATTTTGATGCCACCTTTCAAGATTTCGAAGCATGTTCATCTTTGCTTGCTTTCATTGAACGTGCACGTCGGTACTACCATACTATTCACCATCTTCTTAACAAGACTAATAACGTCTCAGAGCTCACTTCCATGCCTCAGCTCCCAAACCCTCTTGCACCTCAAACCCTAACTTATTTTCAAGAGATGAGTATGAACTTTGGGTCTTTAACACAAAGATTGATTGAAGCTTGTCAGAGAATGAAAGGAAAGACAAGAGTTGTTAATGCATGGAAGAGAGTTGGTGTGGTGGTGTTGTTGGATTTGGGCCAAGCCCAAGCATAAGCGCACATGGGTTATACACTCAAATCAAGAAAGCCAACTTTTCTATAAAAATTAAGTACCACATTGGCTAGTGGAAGTAACTTCAAGCCCTTTATATATGCTTTCTCTTCACCCTATTTTGAAATAGCTTTGAGAGAGAAAATGGGTAGTTTTACCCTTCACACATGCATCCCGGTTGGCTGAGGTTTTGATTTCTTTTTTTTATTTTAATTACTCTCCATTGCATTTAGCCGGTGGAAATTACAACGGCTAGAAATCCAACCCTTGAATGTTTTCAGCCTTATAAAAATAGAAAAAAACCCTAAAAGATCAGCAGCTATATGCTTAGAAAACACTTTTTTTTAGCCGCTACTCTTCTACTCCCTCTCGAATCTCTCCTTAAATCTCAAAAAGATTTAATCCGGGTTCCTCTGCACTTTATCTTATTGCGGAACGTGCTCAAGCAATAAGCCAAACGTCTGATCTGGGTTACAGTATTCTACGCTTGGAGTGAGACCGAAAATCATGCACGAGGGGGCAAATTCAGCATTAGGACAGTGATTTCGCACGCCTATCCCAGGCTGGGCATTTCTAATCTTTTATTTAAATTGATCTTGATTTATTGTTGATTATATTTGCTTTGAAATATTTGTGATCTCTATAATGCTCATTTTAATATATTTGTATGCTATACACGTTTGAATTTCTAACATTTTAACGCTGAATTGTTGCTTTAGAATATATTTTGCATATTATTTCCTACACATTTAATTTTTAGAAATTGAATTTCTGCATATAATCTTTAGAAATTGAATTTCTGCATATATTTTGTTTTCATAAATTAAAATTTTCCTGCATATTTAATTTTTCAGAAAGTAAATTTCTGCATATAATTTCCAGAAATTGAATTTCTGCATATT
The DNA here is from genome assembly GCA_902712375.1 of Dioscorea dumetorum. Taxonomy (NCBI): domain Eukaryota; kingdom Viridiplantae; phylum Streptophyta; class Magnoliopsida; order Dioscoreales; family Dioscoreaceae; genus Dioscorea; species Dioscorea dumetorum. The sequence continues at coordinate 27,184 of CACTHL010000289.1, forward strand.
TATTTTGAGAAATTAATATTTTTTATATTAATTTCTAGAAAAACTGCATATTTAATTTTTAGAAATTAAATTTCTCCATTTTAATTTTCAGAAATTATTTTTTGCACATAAATCTCTGCATGTACAATTTCTGCACATTAAATTTCTACATATAGAATTTTTATTGCACCTTAATTTCCTGAACTTTAAATTTCTGCAAGCTTGGATTTCTATCTTTGAATTTCTGTTTATTGATTTTATAGCTTGTCTAAACTTCTGCACACTCATTCTTGTGTCTCTAAATTTTCTAGCAAAGTTACAAGTTGTGTTAATTTTTGTATTTCCGTTGTTGTTAGAAAAACCTGAAAACTTGTTTGTGCCACTGTAGTAGCCCCTGACATTGATTATCATACACTACACCCACCATGGATGCACTATCTGATCCCTCCTTTAATCCCGCCAAGTTTGATGGAAAGGAGAATTTTCAGAGGTGGGAAAACCAAGCAGAATTTTGGTTGTACACCTTAGGACTGCACTTAGCCCTTTCCTTAGCCCTTAATTCTGATTCCTCTAATCCTGGTCCGAATGGACCTCGTCGCTTATCTATCTCCTCAGTTGACCAAACCTCTAGTTCTTCGGCTCCTAGTAAGACTCCTGAAGAAATAGATTTTCATTGTCGCCATAGAATTCTTAGCATTCTTTCTGATTGTCTTTATCACAAATATTTTGATTATAAGACAACTAAGGATATTTGGTATGCCCTAGAAAAGGAGTATGGCCCTGACAATGCCACTAGAATCAGTCACCTGAGTATTGACTTTGAGAACTACAAGATCATAGATGGGGTAGATATGGGAGAACAGATTCATACCTTTCAGAACTACCTTAGTGCCATACAGAAGTATGGAACCGCTTACAATGAGAGCCACATAGTGTCCATTCTCCGGAACAAGCTGTCACTTTCTTGGTCAGGGTTTGCAAATGGACTTAGTCACAAGATTGATTCCCTTGATCTCATGGGAGTTTATAACACTATTAGTATTGAGGAGGCTAACTGAATAATTTCTAAAGTTGTTGATCCACACAAGGGCAAAGTTTACCTAGCTGAACATAACCATAACCCTAAGAGCACTCACTTCAATTCTATAGGTCGCCAGTTTTCACCTAGAGGGAAATCCTTTAAGGCAAAGGGTAAGCCTTTCCATACACGTACTCAAAACTTTCAGCAACCCAAACTTTCTGCTCCTAATTCTTCTGAGAAAAATTCTAAACACTGCTTTGTTTGTGGTAGGACAAACCACGTCGCTCGTGATTGCTTCTTCTACAAGATTGAACCTGTTAAGAAAAACTTTGGTCCACCTAAACCACAAATAAATGTACTTGAAATGGGTGAATCTTTCTCAGTAGTTCCTTTTAGGTTAGTATCCTTTATTCCTTCTATTAATTTAACTTGTCAAAATCTAGAGTGGTTCCTTGCTTCTGGTGCTAACGTCCACGTTTGTACTGAACGCACGTGCTAGGAAGAGGACAAATTGACTTGAAGATGACATCAGGAATAGTTCTCACCCTACTGGATGTTCAGCATGTACCCGATATTAGGAAAAATCTAATTAGTGGTTCTCTTTTGATTTAGTCTGCCTATAAAATTTTACTTGACTCAAATCGTCTTGTAATTTCTAGAAGTAATCCTTTTGTTGGTAAAGGTTTTGTATCTGGTGGTTTGTTCAAACTCAATGTATGTGAATCTTCTGATTTATCTCTTAATAAAAGTTCTGATTATTGTTCTTCTTCATCTATTGTCTTGAATGTTGAATCCTGTGATATTTGGCATAGAAGATTGGGTCATGTAAATCTTGGAACTATTAGAAAGATGATAAACCTTAAATTGATTCCTAAATCCAATATTGATCAAAATTCTAAGTGTCAAATCTGTATCCAAGCCAAATTACCAAAGAAACCCTTCTAACACATCAATCGACACTCTGAACTTCTTGATTTGATCCATAGTGACATTTGTGATTCTTGTAGACCCCCACCATAGCAGGAAACCGTTACTTCATTACATTTATTGATGATCATTCCAGATTTTGCTATACCTACCTGATCAAATCCAAAGATGATGAAGCCCTTAGCAAGTTTATGATTTTCAAAGCCAAAGTTGAAAACCAACTAGGCAAGATCATTAAGGTTATTAGATCTGATAGAGGTGGAGAGTATACTTCTAATGCTATGTCTTCATTTTGTGAACAAAATTGGATTGTGCATGAGCTTACTGCTCCTTACACTCCTGAGTCTAATGGTGTTGCTGAAAGGAAAAACAGGACATTAATGGATATGGTAAATGTCATACTATTAAGTCCTAGTGTACCCGAGAACTTATGGGGGGAGGCTCTACTCTCAGCTTACTTTATCTTGAATAGAATTCCTTTTAAGGACCGTCGCACAACACCCTATGAACTTTGGAAAGGAAGAGCTCCGCAGCTCAACTACTTCAAAGTGTGGGGGTGTCTAGCTAAGGTAAAAATCCATGATCTTAGAACTAGGAAGATAGGCCCTAAAACCCTTGATGCTGTATTTGTAGGGTATTCTCTAGACAGCAATGTTGGAAGATTTCTAGTCATTAACTCAGAAGTAAGTGAAATAGCTAAAAATACCATTACTGAAGCTAGAGATGCATTTTACTTTGAGAATTTCTTCCCTCTGAGATCAACTCTTAGTCCTATACCTTCTGTACCTCTTTTCTCCAGCTCTACTTCTAGGTCAATTCCTATACCTGCACAAGAACCTGGAAGAAGCAAGAAAGGAAGAGTTGAAAGGAACCTAGGTGATGATTTTGTCACCTTCATGGTTGAGGATACTCCTACCACTTTTCAGGAAGCTATGGCTTTTGCTGATTCAGTTTTCTGGAAAGAAGCTATAGATGATGAGTATCACTCAATCATGAGTAAGGACACTTGGACAATTACTTCTCTGCCTCCGGGGAGTTAACCTTTGGGCTGTAAATGGGTTTTCAAGAAAAAGCTAAGACCTTATGGATCCATTGAAAAGTTCAAAGGCAGGTTAGTTGCAAAAGGGTTCAAACAGAAAGAGGGACTTGATTACTTTGACATCTACTCCCCTGTGGCTCGTATCACTACCATTGGGATTCTTATAGCACTTGCATATGCTTTTAGTCTTGAAATCCATCAGATGGATGTAAAGACTGCTTTTTTGAATGGTGATTTAGAGGAAGAAATTTACCTGAAGCATCCTGAAGGCTTTGTTGTCCCTGGACAAGAGCACAAGGTTTGCAAACTTGTAAAATCTCTTTATGGACTTAAGTAAGCCCCTAAGCAGTGGCATGCTAAGTTTGACTGTATAATCATCTCTTATGGGTTTGTTGTAAACAACTATGACAAGTGTGTTTACTGCAAACTAGTAGATGTAAAATATGTTATTGTGTGCTTGTATGTTGATGAGCTACTCATATTTGCTTCTGATATTGATCTTGTTCGTGATGTTAAGGATTCTTTGAGTAGTAAGTTTGATATGAAAGACCTAGGAGAAGCTAATGTTATCCTAGGGATTAAGCTTACTAGAACAGTATATGGCATCACCTTATCTCAGTCTCATTATACTGAGAAAGTGCTGGAGAAATATGGATCTCAGGACTATAAATCTGTTGCTACACCTTATGATCTCAGTGTGCGTCTTAAGAAAAACAAAAGTGAACCTGTGAATCAAGATCTCTATGCTCAAATTATAAGATCCCTGATGTATCTGTCTAACAGAACCAGACCTGACATTGCATATTCAGTATCTAGATTGAGCAGATACACTAGTAACCAAAATCAAGATCACTGGCTTGCTCTTGAAAGGGTTCTCAGATTTCTAAAAGGCACTGTATCTGTAGGCCTGAGATACACTGGATTCCCTAGTATGGTTGAGGAATATACAGATGCTAACTGGATATCTGACTCTATAGATCTGAAGTCCACATCAGGTTAAGTGTTCTTGCTTGAAGGAGGAGTTGTTCAATGGAAATCTGCCAAGCAAATGCTGAATGCCAGAAGCACTATGGAAGCAAAGCTAATCGCGCTTGATTCTACATGCACAGAGGCAGAGTGGATTAGAAACTTGCTTTTTGAAATCCCTATATAGTCTTCTCCTGTGCCTCCTATTGCTATACATTGTGATTCAAAGTCTGTTATTGAATTATGCAAGCATGAAAGTACTAACGATAAAATGAATAGGCATATGCGGATCCAGCACAAGTCAGTATGGAGACATCACTACAAGAAAATATCAATTTACCCACAAACATTTACCCACAGACACACTTCCTGGGTAAATACATAGGAAATATCCACGAAATAGCCAGGAAATAGTAAAATTGAGCTATATTATATTACCCAGAAAATACACACGGATTTACCCATGAGTTACCCATTAATATATAATGCCTGGGTAAGTCGTGGGTAAAATAACGCGGGTGGTTTCCGGCTTAGAAATACCTATGAATTACTCAGGAAAAATGTGCGTGGGTAAAATATTTTATGGGTAATCCGTGGGTAATGTATATGCACCATGTTTGCCCACGGATTACCCACGAATTTGGTTTGTGGGTAATATTGTTGTGAGTAATTCCTGGGTGATATAACACTTAAATTTGACTTTATGGTATTTTCCTAAAATTACACAGGGATATTGTATGTGGGTCTAATGTCCCTGAGTGATCTCTGGGTATTCAGATATATGATTTTTACCAAAATTTAATTAAAAATTAGCCGACCAAAATGTTTATGGGTAATTCCCAGGTGATGAGAAATGAGGTGGGTATTTAATATTTAAAATTTATTGATGGTTCAGCCATAATATTTTTTGTCAATAATTAGTAAAATAATATTTAAAATTTAAGCATGCACATGAACAATGGACTAATGACCAAAGCTGTATAGTATGTGATGATTATGTGATGTTTTAAAATAAGAAAATAATTGTCAATAAATTTATACATATTAGTATATATATTTTTAAAAATTATAATTTTACAAAAAAAACATTTAAAAAAAATTATTCTTCTATTCTCAGTATATATATTTTTAAAAATTATAATTTACAAAAAAACATTTAAAAAATGTTGTGAGTATTGATTATGTAAAGTCAGAGCTAAATCTAGCAGAATGTCTGACTAAAGGACTATCGAGACAAATGATAGCCGAGGCGTCGATTGGAATGGGGCTTAGCCCATAAAGGTCAATAATAATAGTGACCCTACTTCTTTGAATGGAGATTCCAGGATAGAAGTTCAAAGGGAAACTATTGATTGGTTGATTGGGAGAGCACCCTACACATATTTGAGATATGTATATTATTACCCCATTCCTATGGAGTGTGCTATCATGTAGTGGTCTAAGGATGAGTTTAGCTCTTAATGAGATCAAAGGCTGGTTAAGCGAGATATTACACTACAAGTATCTTTGGAGATCTCACCTATGTGGAGATAGCTGTTAGGCTGCAGCTGTGAGAGTTCATCGGGTAATATCTCTAATAATCTCCATGAAATGATAACAAGCGCATGGCCAACAACGCACCAACCCCATTTATTAAAATGCATAAATGAGATTCTCATTAAAGTTGAATTCTGATTCAAAGAGTTGTGGTTCAAGACTCAGTTCACTACTATCTCTATCAGTTGGAAGCTCTAATGAAAGTTAAGGTTCAAGTCTTTAAAGACACCTTAGCCTAATCTCATGGAACTTTAGATTCAGTTTGATCTTCTCCACATCTCCTCTTAACTGCTATTATATTAAGTAATTCAAATTGTTTTGTTCACTTGCCTAGTTCTTCACTTCAAACTCTTGTTGAAAATCTCTATAGTTTGATTAACATGTTTATTTTACTTATCATGCTATCTCTGATTGTGAGTGTAGTGGGGAATTGTTGGATGTGGGCCAAGTCCAAGCCCACATGGATTATATACTCAAATCAAGAAAGCCAACTTTTCTATAAAAGTTAAGTACCACATCAGTGGAAGTAACTTCAAGCCCTTTATATATGCTTTCTCTTCACCCCACTTTGAAATAGCTTTGAGAGAGAAAATAGATAGTTTTACTCTTCACACATGTGCCCCGGTTGGTTGAGGTTTTGATTTCTTTTCTTTTATTTTAATTACTCTCCATTGCATCTAGCCGTTGGAAATTACAACGGCTAGAAATCCAACCGTTGAATGTTTTCAGCCTTATAAAACCAGAAAAAAAAACCCTAAAAGATCAGCCGCTATATGCTTAGAAAACACTATTTTTTTTTGCCACTACTCTTCTACTCCCTCTCGAATCTCTCCTTCAATCTCAAAAAAATTGAATCCAGGTTTATCTGCACTTTATCTTATTGCCAAACATGCTCAAGCAATAAGCAAAACGGCTGATCTGGGTTAGAGTATCCTGCGCTTGGATTGGGGCTGAAAATCCTGCACGAGGGGGCCAATTCAGCGTTAGGACAGTGCTTTCGCACGCCTATCCCAGGCTGGGCATTTCTAATCTTTTATTTAAATTGATCTTGATTTATTATTGATTATATTTGCTTTGAAATATTTGTGATCTCTATAATACTCATTTTAATATATTTGTATGCTATGCACGTTTGAATTTCTAACCGGTGTTAGTGGTTGCATGTAGGGCTACGGCAGCGGCAGCTATGGTGGTGGCCAATCATGTGGTGGTGGTGTTTGGGGTGGTGGTGGCCGTGCTGGTGGTGGTGGCGTTAAAGAGACGGAGGAAGATCAATAGGGTGGAGAAGAAGGTGGATGAGGCAGCTAGAGGAGCATTCATTGTGGGAAGGGACATGGAGACCATGAGTAGATGGTGAGGAGAGTGGGGGATGAGGTGGAACACCATTGCGAAGTGGTGAAGATGGCGGTGAGGAGTGGAGAGAGGATGGTGAGGGAGGCAGTGAAGGAGATGGAGAGTGGAGAGGAAGGCAAGTGGAGGAGCTAGAAGAGCATGTTTACTTGAGTTTGCTTACTATTAATAAGAGTTGGAACTTGGTGGCTACTGATATCTTCTTGCATGATGTGCATGTTGTGGGTTGATTCGTGGTTCTTTCTTCTTTTATTTATTTTTGGGTTGCTTGTTGTTGGTTGATAAGAATGTATAATTGGATGGTTGACAACTTACAAGTTTGGATTTGAATGGTTGAGTTTTGCACCCAAAATAATTGTGTTTTGGCGTTGTGTTGTTTGGACAGATTATTGCATGTTGTAGATGCCAACGTGAGTTGTTATTATTATTACGTTTATTTATTTATTTTTGGTCGACAATGAAAATGTTGTTACAATTTTTTTTTTTTTGTGATTGGTTGATTCCATGTTTGTTTTTTGTATGGTTGTGAATTTTGCAACAAATAAGAATGTTTTGAGACTGTATTGTTAATTTGGTGCTATATATGTTTTCTTTTCATTGTTTTTACTACAACAATATTTGTAATAAAGATGATTGATGGCAGTAATTAAACCAGCGATAATCTTTTTTATTGAAAGAATGTTTTTAATTTTTTGAAGAAATTAAACGTAAAAACACTGTTCTATAAATAAATAATAAATAAATAAATTATATATATATTGTGGATAAATCATACTTGTTAAATTAGAAAGACAGAGAGAGTACAGAAGAGTAGTAGTACATCTTGATAAATATACTTTAATTTATTGAACAAAAGTTTATTTTAAAATTTAAAAACTATTTTTATTTCTTTGTGACTTTTGGGAATATATATTTTTGAATTTTCATATATAATTGTTGAACTATTATGCAACATTTTAGATAGTAGAATAGTTTAAATATTATATGTAACACTTCAAATAAGTTCATTTTGAAAGAAAAGATTTCTTTTGTATTTATTTGTGAAGCTAAAAAATTGTTTATATTTTTTCGAAGTGAGGACAAAGATTATTATTATTATTATTATTATTATTATTATTATTATTATTATTATTACTATTATTATCTAGATTTGGTTTCAAAAGGCTGATTGTTATGTAATTTACATTTTCCATAGAGGCTTCGGCAGACGTGTCAATAGGCCAAGCCGGGGTAAGTTTGGGGCATGCCAAAATTGAATAATAATAATAATAATAATAATAATCGTGCTTGCCTAATCCTGGCCCGGTCTCATTATTCGGCCTATAATTTCATCCAAAGCCCATTCATATTTTTAAATATATGACCAAGGCCTGTTCAAATGATCCATATTTAATTTTTAAATTAAATTTCATTAAAAAATAGAGCTTATATTTTAAAATAAAAATAATATAATAACAAATTAAATCTAAATGAATTTTGATAGGACAAAATAAATTATACTATAAGTGCTACACCTTTAAATTAAAGTATATAAATAATTTGTAAATAATTATAATGAATAAATTTATCTATTTTATTTGTCCCGGCTAGGTCTAGTTTAGATTAAAACATCCTGCTCAAAGACCGAAACAATTTTTGAATGGGTTTTTTCTTTGTGCATAATCTTACCAATGGACTTATTATGTTTATCCAAACCGTCCCAGTTTTGGGGAGGGCTTTCATACTTAGACAGGTAGCTCTCGGTTCGATAGGTTTTCTAGTATGTTACTTGAACTTTATACTATTATATAGAATATTTGTTGTATCAACTTCAGTTAAAATAAAATTTTACTATTTATTTATATAAAATCCTTTCCTTTTATATGTATATTATTAGCTATAAGATTAAAATATGAGAATATTTTTTTTTTACTTTTAAGTAATCAACCCATGGATTTTTTTGAGAAATGTTATTGAGTCAGATTTACGCGTCCAAATTACTCTTCCAAATGATGTGGTACATCCACAACATTCCATTAAAAATTAAACAAATAACCCCCTCCACACGCCACTCTGTATCTCTAATCCCCTTCTCCACACACCACTTTGTATCTCTTCTTCCACGCACTCGCCATCTCGGCTGATGCCACCGACCTCTCCATCACGATTAAAATCTTAGTTATACAGTCCGATTAGTGGAAACTAAGCGTCGATATTAGACAAAAATAAAAGAACCACAGAAAGAAGACAAAATAAAATAGTCCTCAAAAGCATCAGCAACATCGTCCCTAAAAACAATCACCAAACCACGTAACAAATCCATGGAAAGACCGATCGCAAGAACAACAAATTGAAATCGCCATTAAAGCACAGACAAAGATAGGGGCAGGGAAATATACATCAATACGTATCAAGCACCACCGCGGGAGTCGCCGCCATGAGCGCGATCAACCTTCACCTTGATAGAATCCAAGGACTTCTAACTCGATGCCTTAACTTTCAGTTTCTATATTAGATAAGAGTTGAAGCTTGGACAAAAGGTTACAGGATATGAAGCTTAATAACTTGCTTGAAAGGAAACAAGGAACTGAAGTAGTTAATATAGGGAATAAAGGCTAGGCCATGTCAGCACATTTGCTTTCATGGCACATTCTCATAGGTGCTGACACAGCACACAAAATGTCTTTTAGCCCACATTTGATGGTCGCGCTTTTGCATGACAGCTGAAAAGGTCAACCATGCATCACGTACTCAGTTGTTGTTCCTAGCTTTGGATTCTTCTGAGCAGTGCCACCCAACACACCTATACTCAATGCTACACAGAGAGAGAGAGAGCGCTGGGGCTTCAGATCACGTGATCAACACCTCCTACATGGACCCCCCCGCACTCGTCGAGCCCGAACAAAGACGGCGATAATGGCGCCAATGATTTCTAGGGTTTGCAAAGAGAGAGAGAGAGGAGCAGCAAAAGAAACGAAGAGAGAGAGAGAGAGATTGGTGAGTGAGCCCGAGAGGATGATAGAATAGGAATAGATGAAGAAATCGACAGCCCGTCCTGTCCCATCTCACGTCGTTGTCTTTGCTGTTGGTGGCAATCAGTGATGGTAAAAGAGGAATTTTTCTTCATTTCATGAGTGGCGCATGTGGCCACAGGTGATGGATAGGTCGTAAACAAAGTAGCGCCGGCAACCATGGTCATCGGCGATGATGCCGGTGATGTCAGCCGAGACGGCTAGAGTGGAGGGGAGAAAAGATATAGAGTGGTGTGTCGAGAGGGTTATTTGTTTGAGAAATGCTATTAGGTCTGACTCCCGCAGCCGACTTATTCAGTGGAATATTCACGTCATATTTGTTTAAAAAATTCAAACAAATATATATATATATATATATATATATATATTATTGCTTGCGTCTCTTCACCGCGTCGCGTGCTTCGTTACCATTTGAGATATATATCTCATTGCCATCTTTTGATCATGCCTTAGCACCTGGGCATTAATGACATATACTGCGATTTGGTTGGTCTCGAGGGAAAGTAGTGATGATTTAGACATTGTTCCAGGGAACACACTAGGTAAGCTTATAATAGGAAAGGAAATGGAATTCTTGAACTCATAACACCAATATCCTCAAACTTCAAAATTTGGCTCAAGAAGAAATCACCATACCACTTCTCTGATTTAGATTCCACTACATGTATTATGTCCTCATTGATGTAAAAATTTAAATCAACATTGGAGATTATACTTCCAATCATTATCAATCGCATGCATTTATGCTTGTACGTGCTCAAGAGGGACCTCAAGGCTGCTTTATGTAATTGCATATGTGTCACAAGCAGGGTTGTAAACAAGCCGAGTATCACCAGGCTCGAGCTCGGTTCGTTTATAATATTCAGAGGCTCGAGCTCGGTTTAAGCTCGTTCGAGCCATATTTTTTGTGCTCAAGCTTGGCTCGTTGAAAAGCTTGAGTAGCTCGAGCTCGGCTCGTTTAAGAATTCGATGTCATTCAAAAAGGTCTCTCAAATCTGTCATTAAGTTAAGCAAAAAACATCTTCTTGTTGCAATAATAACAAACTCAAAACATAAACTCATATAATCCCAAAAAACTTTCAACTAAACATTAACAGTACCCTTTCTATGTATTCATATATATCTACAACACTGCACTTTCCATTCATTGCATTCATAATAAAATTCTAAGGTGGTGTTTGGTTGCAAGTAATGGAATGGGAGTCATTACTTACATGGGGCATTATCTTGTTTGGATGTGGAGTAATGGGAGTGAGAGAGAAGTGGGTGAGAGTGAGTAACGAGTGAAGGGGGAATGAGAGACGAGTGAGCAATCCTCTCAAAAATGAGAGGATTGCTCATTCCTCCTCACTATTTAGGGTGAAATACCAATTATACCCCTCTTATTTAATAATTTAAATCATAATTAATTAACATAATAATTAAATAAATAATGAAAAATAATTAAATTGAAAATAATAATAACTAATAATTAAAATAATAATTTAATTCAAATAATCTTATTTCATAATTTAAATTATAATTAATTTACATAATAATTAAATAAATAATGAAAATATTTAAATTGAAAATAATGATAACTAATAATTGAATTACATTAACTAATAAGTAAAAATAATAATCTAATTCAAATAATAAGTAAATAGATAATTTTAATAATACTTAATAATTTAAGCACAATATTTAATTCAAATAATTAATTATAATAATGAAAAATAATTTTTTTTAGATTTGATAGACTAAAGTGAAATATATATTTATAACTATTACTTTATTTTAATATTTAAATATTTTTAAAAATATAATTGACAAATCTCATTATTATATATATAACAATATTTATTTACATAAAAGAGCATAATAGTCATTTTATCATATTTTTTTTTTCCACTTTTCCCATTCCCAATAAACTACTTCTCCAATCCTTCCAACCAAACATAGTTTTCATTTCCATACATTTTCCAATACTCCTCATTTTCATTACTCTTCCACTCCTCTTCTTTCCACTCCCTGCAACCAAACGCCACCTAAACTCCAAATTTAAATAACACAAATAACATGTCCATAATTAAACAATCCAAATCAAACACAATATTAGCTTCATGTAATTGAAAATTTGAAATATAACAACAAAGTTTCATAATCCAAATCATACTTTATTCGCTTATTGCTTGGCTCTCCTTCATCTTCAAGAATTTCTTTTCCTTTATTCCGCTTTTCTCTTTCTAAAGCTAAGGATTCTTGATAATGGTGTTCTCTTTCCATATCATTCTTGGTTAATAGGTATCTTTTAACTTCTTCCAACCATTCATATTTAAGCATATGTATTTGGTCTGGTATTGAGTATCCTGCTCTGACTACGTACTTTTGTAAATAATCTAAGTGGTCCTCCACGTCCTTAACTGTTCCTTTTTCTAATAACTGTTTCATCCGTACAGATTTCCTATTCTGTCATACATTTTTTCTAATCTTTTTTCTTCTTTTCGTAATTGCTTTAACTTCTTATTATATTCCCTTCTGACAAGAAATCTTTGAATATGAGATAAGTGGGATAACCTCAGCCTATCTTCATAATCTGAAATGATTTCTAGTTTTTCTTCTACATATGTTTCGACTTCTATGAGCCAGAACCATTTTTTATAATATATCTTTTGTCTTGAGGTTAACATATGGTAAGGCAAATTGTTTGTAAACCTGCTAAAGAACTGCCTTCTTTCAATTATTGGAGCTAATGTTTGAGATTTTAATAAGTTCTTCATTTAAGATCGAATTTGGTTGGTTATCCTATCATAATCTTCTTTTAATTTTCTAATTTTTGATTCTTCAAACTCTAAAAACTCTTCCTGTTCTGCTAATAATCTTTCTTTCATATTAATACCTAATCTGGTATAGTATTTTAAGTATCTTTCCGTTTCTAAAATCTGAGTATAATATCTTCTTTGTTCTATGAAATATTCTAGAAACGTTTCTACCCTTGCTAACCAATGGAATCTTTGTAAGACAATTTTTCCATTATACGATTCTAGATTCATTTTCTGTAACCTGTTACCATGCTGTTTTTTCATCTGAATTACTACTTCTAATTCTTCTATCTTAACTAAATCTTTCATTGTTCTAAGGTTTCTCCTTCAGGAACATGATCTTCGATAGCTAGTCTTTTATTATACTTGGCTACTCTAAAACTTAATCGTCCATCAGAATGTTCATAAAACTCTGACTTTTCTGGTCTTAATGTCATTGGTAGTAATGGTTCTATTGTCCACTCTTTTCCTGCCAATGTTTCTGAATCATAATATTTGGCCGGAATTGCCTGAATTCCTTTGCTTCCTAATATATTTGTAATGTTTTCTATTCTATTAGTTTTTAATGTATATTTTATAGTATTATTTTTAGAGATCTATCCCGTAAATGCTTTTTTTATGGCAATATTTGGCTCTGTATCAATCATATTATAGCCTCTGTTTCTAACTATTAGTTTTATAAATTTAAACAAGGTACTCAAGGTTACTATATAATCTGGTGTCATATAGGTTGCTTCAAAGTTATTATTTATGTCCGCTTCATCTAATCCTATAGCAAATCTTGAGGCTGAATCTATATGCCTTATATCTACTAGACTGAGCATTACCTTCGTGCCTAATCCTTTTCTATGCATTCCAGTTATGCCTAATAATACCATGCCTAGATGCATCACCGTATATCCTTGGCTTACTAACTTATCATAAGATTCTTGAGTAATTAGGTCTAGTGCAATCTGCGTTTCATCATTAGGGTAACATACCTGTACCTCATCATAATGTTCATAAATTCTATTAGAGTAATCAAAGAAACCATGTTTGTATAATTGTTCCCCTGGCATTAGAGATAAATTTTCTTCCTTTAATCTCTTGGCTTGCTCTTCTGGTGATAGAGCTGTTTCAATTCTATTTTTGTGTTTTACTGGGAATATTGGAAATCTCCTTACTCTGTCTTTACTCTGGATAATTTGAGAATTATTTCTAGTTGTACTGTCGTCCATTATTTTCCTTTAGGGAATCTCATTCTATACTGTTGTGGTTTTTCCAGTTCTTCTTTTGGCCATACAGCAAAAGGAGATACCTTCTTTACTGGTGGTTTCCCTGTACCTATTTGAATGTTTTTAACTAGTTTACTTAATTCATCAATATCACTTTCTAAAACTCGTTTTGGCAATTGTTGTTTAAGATAATCTACATTTATTAATAATGTATCTAGCTTAGCTAACTGAGCTTCTACTACTGTAAGCTTTTTCATAATATTATCTAATTTAGTTTCTAAAAATACAAATCTAGCTTCACTCATTAGTACGTGACCTCCAGGAACAGGTGCTATTGAGTCCCTTTAAGATTTCAGAGAAGTATCCAGACTATGCTGCTCCTCCCTTGATCCTTGTAACTCATGGGTTCCTTAATCATGGTCCATATACTGATGATTAAGCTACTGATCATATTCATCTTCTAATAATATTCCTATGCTTCTTGCTTCTTGTAAGCAATCTTCTACTAAAATAGCTAAAAACCTGATAATCAATATGATTAATAGTAAATAATACATTCAGATATTGAATTTTACCAGAATATTTTGGAAACTACTGATCTGTTACTGATGTTTTACTGATAATTTTTCTACTAGAGCTGATGATTATAAACTGGGATAGAATAATTGCTGAGCTAAAATAAGCACTGTTGTCTGAAGTGTGTTTGCCTTATGAAAACCTAGGTATTCCCAGGCCTTGGACCATCATGGAAAGGATCAAAAGTTTTAGAGACAAATTCTTTTAGTTGTTCTTATCAACTACAGGTAGCTCCTTACAAGTCCAACGAAGTTTGTGATGAGTGGACGAGTCGCCATACCGGTCCCACTTCTTCCTACACTCCAAGGCATTTTCACCAAAGATCAATATTTCATCAAAGATTGATGGGAAGAGTAACTTCTACTGTTTTCTTCTCTTTCCGCAATAAGAAAGTAAACATTATTAGAGGAAACTTCATATATGTTAGTTATTATATATATAAAAATAAATCAAGTAAAAACAAAACACTTCATAAATATACCTTACTCTTTTTCTTCACACAATGAAGGCAACGCACTGACCACCTCCACAAATTAAACCTTGAACAAGTATCGGCGAGATAATGAAGCACGATATGAATCAATAACTCGTCCACCGGCACTAAAAGTACATTCGAAGCTAGAGTGGTTATAGGTATAGCAAGAATATCTCTAGCCATTTTAGACAAAACACGATACTTCAACGTATTTGCCTTCCACCACTCCAAGGCATCAAACTTGCTAGAATCTTCTTCACAAATATAACACCCTTCTTCAAGATAAATATCCAAATCAGATTTTTGTGGAGTAATAATTTCAATTGTCTTCACAAATGCTTCAAATTGAGACCATCCTGAAGAGGAACTTTGTCCACTTGCACTATTAGTACTACTTGTGCAACCAATTGATGTAGTTTCAGCACTATTCACAGAGCCAATGGACTGATACTCAACAAGATATTCATTGTACAACTCATACAAACAATTTTTCACATCAAGAATATGAGTTTGTGCTTCCAAAGAATGATACATTCTAGGAAATGAAAACTCAATAACTCTCATTTTGCACCTAGGATCCAAAATAGCACCAATTGCCATCATCAAATTGCATTCACCCCAATACTTGTCAAACTTGATTTTCATATTTGTAACCATGTCAAAAATGAAGTTATCTTCACCTCTACTTTCTTGATATTTTCTATCTAATATTTCTTTCACACGAAAAACTTCATTTAAAAATAAGTTTGAGGTAGGATACTCACTTCCAGAAATAATATTGGTGGTGGAATTGAACACTTCAAGAATTTCACAAACGTTTTCTGCCTTTTCCCAATCTTCATTGCTTGGACAACAATCATAGGTGATATCACGATCTTGGTATCTTGGGAAGACATCTTTGAACTTCAATGCAACTGATAGCATCTCATAAGTTGAATTCCACCTTGTCTTGCAATCAAGCACCAACTTTCTATAAGATAATTGCAATTGTTGCACAATCTCAGAAAACATAATTAGTCTCCTTTTAGATTGCTTAATATGAAGCACACTATCACGGATATTTTTAATGACACTTTCAATCTCTTGAAGACCAAATTGAACCATTATGTTCAAAATGTGGGCTGTGCATCGAACATGAAACATTCTTCCACCACAAAGCAACTTCTTGTGTCTTGCAAAAGTGTCTTTCAAATTTCTAATAGCAACATCATTCTTTGAAGCATTATCAACCGAGATTGTGAACACTTTACCTTCAATTCCCCATTCTTTGCAACATTTATAAATAGCATCTGCAATGTCAATACCACGAATAGGTGGAGGAAGATGAACAAAATTAAGAACACGTTTCTGTAGTTTCCAATCAACATCAACAAAGTGTCCTGTCACAACCATATACTCCATCTTTTGAGGTGATGACATCCATATATCAATTGTCAAGCTAATTTTGTTGACATTCTTCAATAATGCAAACAACCTTTTTTTTTCATTCTCATATACAGTCATACAATCTTTCTTCACTGTCACACGAGAAATCTTTTCCCATTGAGGCATGCCCCTTTGTTGCATCATGTTAAAACCTTCATCCTGTACAATGGAAAATGGATGCTCATGCATTAGAATCCAATGAACCATTGCCTCTCTCATCTTCCCCATGTCCAATTTGCCATATATAAATGCCGGTGTTATTTCTTTGCCACCACATTCTTTTTCTTTTGATTCGAAACCAACCTTTTTTCATTGACTTAAAACAGTTTTTCTCAATAAACATGTCTTCAAATGTCTTCCAAAGTGTGTTGTAGCACCACTTGCAAGTATGGAGAGCTTAGTCTTGCAATGGACACATTGTCCTTTCTTGTCCCCATTCGGAAGAATAACTTCAACAAACTCAGTCGAAACAGATGATGTCTTTTGCCTTTTTCTCTTTTCAAATGTCTCCTCTTCTCTTGTATTTGTTAGTGTTGTTGTTGTAGTCGTTGTATTAATGTTGGTTTTGGTAGTAGCATTTGGAGAACATTCATCTTCTAATGGTGGACTTGTCATTGAATAATTTTGACTAGAAGACATCTGCATAAAAAATATTACATAATAAATCATCAAAAATCTTTCTTCACACCTTAATCACTATCTATTTAATGGCAATCATATAATAAATTAGCATATATGACCAGCACTTTCTTCACACCTCAATTACTATCTAATTAATTCAACCATGCATGCTTATACATCTAGTACTATATTCATGATTCTCAAGAATCACATGCAAGTACACATCCATATGATCAGAAAGAGAAAATTGTGATCTTTACTGTTTACCACCATTTTGTCATTCACTCAATCATAGAATCATTGTAATACACAAAGAGAAAAAAAAATAAAAAAAGGAAGAAGACATTACAAGAATCCGTGAATTTTAGCTTGCCCTTGGTCTAAAAGCTAAAGCCTCTTTGTTGTCTCTGGACAAAATGTTTTTTTGAGTCAGAACTTGAACAAACAAAAGGGAATGAAAAGCCAATTCAATATACATGAAACCCATGAATAGAAGAACTACCAACTATAAAAGAACAAGCAACTTGGCATCCATATAAAATGACACAACCATCACTAAATTTAAATAACAAATAAAAAAGCAAACAAATATCTTCCACAAATAGTTAACCCGGGAAGGATTTAAGCCAACATTTTTGGATTGGAAAAAAGCCATGAACAGTAAGAGGGGAAAAAGAGAAAAGAATGGCAAACAAAAAGAAAGAAACCACAACTTTCATAACCAAAATCTACAGATTTCACTTTGTCTAATAAGCAAATGAGGAATAAACATCGTTAATCCCCCCAAAAAACCCGTAAAGATAGAAAGAAAAAAAAAGTAAATATCTTCAACAAAAACCTCAAGTTGCCCACAACATCTACAAAGATTTCATTTTTGCCATTAAGCAAATGGTGGTAAACATCAAAGATCACATTTTTCTAACATCTTCAACAGTCACCCTTTGAATAAATGAAGGAATATCTTCTCTTAGCTGATTCCTCAGTCACCCTTTGAATAAATGAAGGAATATCTTTAGCAGGCATCACTTTTCTCAAAATTTTATACTTTGGAGCCTTTGGAGTATAATATGGTTCTTTGGTCTTTTCAAGCGAGTGTGATTCCAAGAGCTTGGTATTTACCTTCTTCACTTTCTCTCTGAATGCCATCTTTTTCTTTTGCTTCTTACTAATGTAAGGTCGACCATGACGATTATATAGTTCTTCTAGTTCAGAAAAACTGTCCTCATCATCATCTTGGTCATATATAGAAAATTCGCTTCCAGAAATAGCACTGCAAGTTTCCACTTGCATCATTTTATCATCTTTTTCAACTAATTCCTCAAGCAATTCATTAACCTCATCGGGAAAATAGTCTTTAAGAGTGATCAACACTCTTTCCTTCTGTTCATATTCTTCAAGAGATTCAATGTATTTTTCTATAATTGACTTCTTATGTTTCAATTGTTCACGTTTTTGCTTTTTCTTCTTATTTTTATTCTTGGCTTGCTTTATCGGGAGTCCTTTAGGAGGTATATGAGAACTTCTCCACTTGATCCCTAGAAGCTCAGCCAATTTCTTCAACATCTTCTTTGACTTTTTAGATATGAAAATTTTTCCCACAATTCCTCTGGAACCGAAGGTGGTTTACCATCAAAAATAGATGGGAGCATTATTTTATTGTCCACTATTGTAATTTCTCCTTGGGATGATCCCTCATAGTCTACAGTAGTCACATAGCGAATGTGTTCAGCAGGTTGTTCCAAGAGAACATTCTTGGAGAGTGTAATATTGCCTTCTTGATATTGACGCTCAAGCCAATCTTTAAAAACATAACATTCTTCAATTGTATGCCCTAACACTCTATGGTACGGGCAATAATTAGGATGATCTTTCTTATTATGTTCTTCAGGTCTCTTACATTCCGGCAATTGCAGACCTCCTTTCATAGCATCTTTAAAACGTTTTAGCACTTTATCTCTTCGAAAAGAATACTTTTTGTTCATTCTTTCTTTCAAGGATGGAATAGGCCTTGGTTCATTTCCAGAAGCACCTAAGCTAAGTGGCTTAGTTTGTTCTGGCTTTGGTAACTCCATAGTGCTTTTCCCTTTATCAACATTGAAGGTTGTGGCAATGTATTTGACACCATCTGTCTTTTTAGGCTTATCATTTTTAGATGTTTGGAAGTTAGACAACACCCTTGGGCTCGTTCTTTCCAATTTTTTGGCTTGAGAAATTAACTCTTGGAATGTAGTAATGCCAGACATGCTTAAGAAAGGAAGCATCCAGCTGTCAATATTTCCAAGCAAAAGACCCACTGCTTGTGGCTGGTCCAAAGGTTGTTACACTTGATACTCAGGTTTCACCACCTCATAATATAATCGACCACCTTCTCATCTTTGTTTTGGCGGGTAGCCGTAAGATCAGCTATTGTGATTTTATCACTCACACCTCCGAACCGCACTCAAAATGCATCCTTCAACTGCTGCCAATTTTGAATTGATTCTGGTTGCAAGCTAGCGTACCACTCAAACGCAACTCCCGTTAGACTAGCAGAAAATTGTCTAAGAAGAACTGATGGTTTTGCACTTATGTCTCCACAGGCTGTTACAAAATGAGCCAGGTGTTGATCAGGGTTGCCAATTCCATTGAATTGTTTAAATTTAGGTACATTGTATCCCTTAGGATAAGGTACCAAATCATGATGGCTGGGATAAGGCTTATCACCATCAACTCTTATCTCACCATCTTTTGCATGTTTAAGCTCAGCAGCCACCATCTGTTGTATCTCTTCCCGAGTCATTACAATTGATTGCTCCAGGGTTGGAATACTCGATGTGCCACCAAGTTCTTGAGCAGTTTCTTTTGGTTGAGGAATGGGAGTGTTTGACCTCTGCACCTGCTCAGGACGATTTGCCATCAGGGCTGCCATCTGTTTTTGCATTTGGAATACTGTATCCATTAACATCATCATGTTTTCATTCATTTTCTTATATTCTGTTTCTTGGGTTTCTATTTTTTGGAGTTTCTTATTCATGTTTTCATTCATTTTCTTATATATGTATATTTGTATTTATTACATCACTTATATATATACTCGTCACCGAATTGCATGTTTCGTTGCTGTCATAAAATATATATGTATATTGTTGTCTGTCCCTCGTCACCGCATTTGCCTGACTCATTGCCACGTCACATTTCTCATTCAACAAGTCATATGCTTTGTTGCCACTTTAAGATACGTATCTCACTGTCTCATTGCCAATTTAAGATGGAATATCATTCGACATATTGCTGCTTCGAAATAAATATATTGTTTTATCATGCCAGTTTGATCTTAATATCTTTGAAAGGCTAACTTTTATCATCAGCACATATTTATTTTATTTTTTTTTTTACCAAAGTGTCCAAGCAGTGTGTTCTATGATTGTAATTCTCCCTGCAATATTATGCTTTTTAATTGCAGCATTATCTGTCTCACCTGACGCATAAAGAGACAAAACAATGGAAAGAATTAAAGATGCATCACCATAATTGTTTTTTTTTATTTATTATTTTTTTTTTTTGTAAGGTGGAACATAAACCATGTTCCTTTGGACCTCCATTCCCACATGTGTGCATAAGGAAATTTTCCATCTTTTAGATCAACACACAATGCCATAGCAAATTCTATTTTTATTGATATTATTTTTTTATATTTATTATTATTACTACTACTTTTTTTGTATGGCTATCACCACTCTCGAACATCATTTACTACTTGATCACCCTCATCGACATGGCCAGGAAGTTGGTAGCATTTTCTTTTATAGCTGTCCATCAATCTATCTTCAATATTCTTGAAAGTGGCATTTAGATATGATGCTAATAACAAGTACTTTATCTCATATTGACCAATCATGTTCATTATTGAGATTGTAATATCTTCAAGAGACTAAAATATAGTAGAATCATTGCACTCGTTCTTTGAGTCAAGCTAGACTTCAAAGTCATGAGCTTCAACCTGCAGGCTTCCTTTTAATTCTACAACTTGCAAATTATCCTTGAATCCACTTTCCAAATTGAACGCCAACTCCCATTACAGAAGTTTTGTGGGGCTGTGTTTGGCAGCATAAATCACTACAGTGAACTCAAAGCTCACCTCATGCCCTTCCACATCTTTTCCTCTTGTGCAATCAACTGCACAGGTTCCTTTAGGATAAGTTTCATCAACATACTTGCAAAATTCCACATAAAAAGCATTCTGAAATTTTTTTTTTTTAATATAGAAAGAGGGAAGATCTTCATCTGTGGCAAGTTTCAAATTTGAACAAAACTTGTTGAACATGGTCCACATTAGCAAATTGATCAGTCCTTGGATCCAAATAATTATTTTCATCAATTTCTCCGAATTTTATAATAATTAATTACGTTGCCACTGCACTCAGGCATCTCAAGGGCGACGAGATGAGACTTGTAGACTGGGAAAGCCTCCAATGCCGCCATCTCTTAAACCTGGTCATTCTCCAAAAGCAATTTGACATCTTTGGCAACACACTGGATCTCGCCAACAGGCACGTGAGCCAGAAACCATTTAACGATCTCCTTCTTCTGCTCTTTGTGCAGCTCCACCTCCTTGGGTTCGTCACCACTCGTTCGCCATTCAAGCTTGCAACTGCTGACGGAGCGAGGGATATTCCACCCTCGTTACCGTTGGCATCATCCATGGATGAAGGATGATGGTGACGGTGGCAACGTTAGGCACAACGGCAACGGCTGCAATGGTGGTGACCTCTTTTTTTTTTATATATATATGTATACCGGCAACCACGGAGGGATATTCCACCCTCGCATAGCGTCGGCGACAAGCGGCGGACAATCGGCAACAGTGGTTAGGCGGTGACGGGAGACAACTATTTATATATATATATATATATATAAACTCTGGAAACCTTTCTTCTTCTTCTTCTCCTTTTTTTTCCTCTGTTTCCTTCTTTTTCTGATTCTTCTCTTCCTCTCTCTCTCTCTCTCTCTCTCTTAATTCCTCTCTTTTTTTCTTTCTTCCTGAATTCCCCTCTTTTTTCTTTCTTTCTTTTCTCTCCCTCTCAATCCCTCTCTCTCTCTCTGAATACCTCTCTCGTTTTCTCTCTCCAATCCCCCCTTTCTTCCCACTCACCCTCCTTTTATATTTCTTTTAATTAATTTTTTTTTTTAAAAAAAGTTAGTGGATCATATGGTTCATCAAAAGATAAAGGAGAATTCTTATCCACATCTTTTGATTTACTTATATATATATATAATCCTTATCCACATCTTTTTTTTTATATATATATATATATATATATATAAATTATTATTATTTCTTTTACTTGTTATTTATTGATTGATTTTGTTTTTTAATATCCGCCTCGTGATGCGCACTCAAAGATAATCTTAAGATTGCCTCGAGATCTGTGCTCTTGGCTAATCCTGCAATTTAAATATTTTAGATCGCCTCGAGATCCGTGCTCTTAGCTGATCTTGTAATTTAAATATTTTAGATCACCTCGAGATCTGTGCTCTTGGCTAATCTTATAATTTAAATATTTTAGATTGCCTTGAGATCTGTACTCTTGGCTAATCTTGCAATTTAAATATTTTAGATGGCCTCGAGATCTGTGCTCTTGGCTGATCTAGGGATATATATATCCAAATAATATTCATTTTATTTATTTTAATATTACATCCTAATTATATTAAAATTTGGACATATGTAATTAAGATAAACCTATTTTGATTAGAATATTGGATTTTTTTTAAATAAACTTATTTTGATTAAAATCATATATCATAAAATTTGATATAAACAAGGCCGTCCCGTGGAGACCTACCTCTTCGCCCTCTACGACGAGGATCTCAACACCGGGCCGACCTCGAAACGCTTCTTTGGCATCTTCAACAAACTCGGCTCTGTTTAAGAATTGAGATTTCTGTTTAAAAACGTATGTCTTCGTTTAAATATTGCGGTTTCTGTTTAACAAATTCGGATCTGTTTAACAAGTGATATCTCTCTGTTTAAGAATTGAGGTTTCCATTTAAAAACTTATATTTCCACTTAAATATTGTGTATTTTGTTTAAATATTTCCGCTCAAACACATTAATGATGATTCACTTTAGATGCAAAGGGAGAAGAGCTTCATTTAATATCACTTTAAAGCTTCACATTCTTCAAAGACCCTCACCATCTTCCATGCAATGCCATGTCATGCAATGCATGCATGCAAACAAACAACATCATGGCAAGCTTTGTCCTCCTTGTTACATTAATGGTTGCTTCTCTTCTCTTCCATGGACGAGGCCTGTGGCCTCGATCTTAACTCTTGGGTTGACCCCCCCGGAACCATCCTTGGTTGATCCGGTGGAAGCCCTAGCCACGACCCCTTCAGCTTTAGAAGAAGCTGATCGTGCTGATGCCGGTGATGATGTCGGAGGTGAGCGAAAGAGTGCTGAAATTGATGGTCAACGGGAAGATGGGGATGCTCTGAAGATGGAGATGGTGGAAGAGAGAAATTTGGAGTGATGTAAAGTGGTGGCCGGAGTTCGTGCTAGCAGTGGAGAGGTTGGTGATGTTGATCGGTTGGAAAAGGATGGATCTTGTGATGACGTGGAGATGGTAATTGATGTTCGTGGTGGTGAGGTTGGGAGTGCTACCGGGAAAGTTGTTTTTGGGTTGGAGATCAGTGATCAAGTTGAGAAAATTGAGGAAGGAAAGGGTCGATGGTTTCTCTTTTAAAAAGTATGTCTCCGTTTAAATATTGCGGTTTCTGTTTAAGAAACTCAGTCTTTGTTTAACAAGTGATATCTCTCTGTTTAAGAATTGAGGGTTCTGTTTAAAAAAATATGTCTCCGTTTAAATATTGCGGTTTCTGTTTAAGAAACTCAGTCTCTGTTTAACAAGTGATATCTCTCTGTTTAAGAATTGAGGTTTCTTTTTAAAAACTTATATTTCTGCTTAAAAATTTGTGAATACTGTTAAATGTGTTGTTATTGGCACAGGCTTGTGATTATGGTGGTAAACCTAATTAATGGCGATGCTACTTTACACCCGTAGTGAAGACCTTGACTGAATTTCAACGACAACATCATTTGATAGGGTTTTTGTAATTTTCTGATTGCAAAGACACAGATGAACAACCAAGAACAAAAAGTTTTGGGGAAATCATAGTTTTATTAGGGTTTAAAAAAACAGTATATGATATACCGTACAACTCTACGAAGTGAAAAATAGTCGACTCGCCACAGATTGAAGACTTGATTCAAGGCATCCTCGACAGTTTTGTTTTGTTTTACATTTTCGTATGTGTACACGATCAAAATAGTTTCTCGATTGTTACGATTTGTTTAATGTTTATAATGTACGTTTTCCCTTTCATTTGATATGGTTGCAGTTTTACAAATGAAATTTTCGTTTAAAAAATGAGTTTTAATTTAAAAAAGTATGTCTCCGTTTAAATATTTCGGTTTCTATTTAACAAGCTCTGTCTCTGTTTAACAAGTGATATTTCTCTGTTTAAGAATTGAGGTTTCCGTTTGAAAACTTATATTTCTGCTTAAAACTTTGTGAATACTGCTGAATTTATTTTAGATATTTAGATAAACATCAAAAAATTTAATTCTATTTTATTTAAAAAATTTTAAAATTTAATAAATGTTATTATATAATAAGATTTTGATCATTGATACATTACTATCAAATATTCTAACATTCATGAACATGAATTTAACATCTATTTCAATTGATTGCATATATATAGATAGATGGATCTTGTGAAAGAATATTAATTCTCAAGAATGGATTTAGCTTGTTGTTTTTTTGGGTATTAAGATGTTTAGGTTGTTCCATGGTTAACTAGTGTGATCAAAATTTTAAGCATAAATATAATAATTTAAACGGAAAAGACAGTTTTAAATGAAAACTTGATTGAGTTAAACAGAGACTGAGATAATTAAACAATAAGACAAAAATAATGCACACTCGTATGCATAAAAGGTCAGACATTATGTGATTGGGCGGTATTTTTCCCTCCATTTGCAATGGCAAAAATGGAATTTCATAACATGGACCCACTTGAAGTGACTGATAGGGGGTGAAAGGGAATGTAAACTATAAAGGAAGGGCTGTCCAGGATGTGCAAAAGTTGGAGAGGGGTTTTTAGAAAGTTTTGAAAGTTCCGAGGGGTGAACAGTAATTTTCCCATATATATATATATAAACCTGGGGACATGCATTTGCATGAGAGGTGGTTTCTTTTCTTTTAAAACATGGGGACGCGCTTGTGCATTGAGGGGAGGTCGTTCACGACCTGGGGACAGTTATTGAAGAGGCTTTTAAAAGGAAAGAATCAGAGAAGGAGAGAAGCATTTGAAGAGAGAAAGGAAGAAAGAAAACAAGAGAAAGAAAAGCAGAAGAAGAAGAAGAAGAAGAAGAAGAAGAAGAAGAAGAAGAAGGTCTATATAGATATATTTTCTTTCTTTCTTTAGTTGTATATATAGATACATATATATATAAATAAAAAAGGAAAGGTCGCCGCTGTCGCCGCTCGTCACCGCCGATGCCATGCGAGGGTGGAATATCCCTCCATGGCCACCGATATATATATATATATATATATATATAGACACACACACACACACACACCGTTGTCACCACCGTCGTCAATCGTCCACTGCCAATGCTGACAGCATGCTCGTCGTGGACGCGATGCTAGGGTGGAATATCCCTCCATGGTCGCCGATCGTCCACTGAATGTATAGTCAAAGAACGTTCATCACCGCCCGTCTAACGTCGACGCCGATAGCAACGAGGCTGCAATATCCCTCGCTCGTCTCCATTCTGTCTGTAACTAGGGAGAAACGAAAGTGTCAATGCTCTGTCGTCGCCTGAGTTTGAACAATGGCAATGGAGATAAAAGAAGAACATGTTGTACTTCAAGCTATGGAGCCCTGAAGCTTAAGACCTTGTTGAAGCAAGAAAAGGATCAGGATCAAGATGATGATGAACCTATTGTCTTTAGAAGGACAAGTACAGCAACCAAACAAAATACACGGAGTTTTGCTTCTCTTCGTTTTCTCACTAGTTCTCAATCTTCATTAATATTTACCTTTTGATTATATATATATATATATATATATATTTAATCAAAAGGTAGCATGGATGAAGCAGTGGAGTTAGTGTGTGATAATAGTAGCACAAACAATACAACCACTGGTGGCCATGTGTCCTTGAAGAAGATCAGCATCAACCATGACTCTTCTCCTCCTCCTCCTCTTGATCATCATCTTTAGAATGACGATTGGTATGTCCAAGAAATCGACGATGCTTTGAAGTGGTCTTTCGCTCTTAACCGTGTTCTTCATAGAGTGGCAACCAAGTACCAGGATATTGATAAACACTATATGAGTTCATTATTCACTGACGGACAACTTTGTAATAGAAAACCAAACCTAAAAACCACTGCAGTAATCTTGAAAATTCAACAAAGTGTGATATCTCCAAAGAACAACAGAAAACTGACAAAGCTCTGAATTAATTCACCTCACAACGTGAAGATCTGATTTACTCTTCAGATAATCACTATACACACACTTTAACAACTGAGGAACAAGTTTGTAATCGAAAGCCAGGGCTAATACTCACAGGAAGTTTTAGGAAAATTTAGGAAAAGTAACTACTTAGTAAGCAAAAACACACACATCTCAGCAGAAAAAAAAAACTCTTTTACAAACATCATATATATATAACACTATTACATATCATGACTCATAAGGCCAGATGTAAGCTTCAACTTCACTCAGCCGCTTAACGTTTTCACCGTTCGATTTGCCTTGAACTTATACTGTCTGATGATGATTTAATCCTGGCCATCAGCAACCTTCTAGTTTAACACACCTTGCTTCTGCCTCGAACTTAAAGCCTTTCTTGATGATCAAATCTCCACCGTTACTTCTTTAAATTCACAGCTGCCCTCCTTCAAACTTACTTACCAAACTTTCAAATATGTTGAAACTCTGAAAGATAGATAACTAACGCTTCAGCTATTGCAAACCTTTACCCAATTCAGTAGACCACCACCTTTCATAATTCATGCAATTCTTTATACAAGCTTCACTTCATCAATCACACACTTTACAGATATTACTCTCTTGGACACAAAGCCATTTGGAAAAGTTCTTGTTATTGATGGGAAGATGCAGAATGCTGAGATAGATGAGTTCATATACC
Organism: Dioscorea dumetorum; assembly: GCA_902712375.1. Taxonomy (NCBI): domain Eukaryota; kingdom Viridiplantae; phylum Streptophyta; class Magnoliopsida; order Dioscoreales; family Dioscoreaceae; genus Dioscorea; species Dioscorea dumetorum. Next base: position 54,341 of record CACTHL010000289.1, read on the forward strand.
ATGAATACTTAATCCATCCTTCTCTCCTTTGCCATCCAAACCCAAAGAGTGCATTTATTATGGGAAGTGGTGAGGGGTCAACAGCAAGGGAAATCCTCAAGCACAAGACCACTGACAGGGTGGTCATGTGTGACATAGACCAGGAAGTTGTGGATTTTTGCTGCAAATATCTTACCATTAATAGAGAAGCCTTCAATAGCAACAAACTTCGTCTTGTGATCAATGATCACAAGGATGTTTTCTCGTCAGTTTATAATACTCTGAAGCGAGTGTTTAAGTATGTTGATGCATACACTGCTCATGTTCCTTCATATGCAAATACATGGGGTTGGGTTATTTGAAAGAGAACTATCAGATTTGACTGGGGACTCTTTAATCTCCTCCACAACCATGAACAAGAGTGTGCATCAATCGCTGTTAAAGAAGACACATGTTTATACGAGAATGATGCAAGATTTCTATGCTTGAAAAGAGTCCCTCAATTTAAAAATCTCAATGTCTCAAGCTCAATCATCAGAGTTTTAGATGTAATATATATATATCCCTGATGCCTGGGAATGATAAAAAATACACGTTCCGAAGCAATGACAAGAATGATTATCTCGATGTAACGGTGAAATTTTATACAAATTTCAAAACAGTAATGAAACATAAATCTCAAAACGGCAACCAGATATGCAGCACGGTGATCAGGCATAGGCACCAGTTTATATATATTTATTACATCACTTATATAAGTGATGTAATAAATATACACACACACACATATATATATGAAATAAAAAATAAAATAAAATAAAATAAAATAAAAAATGAAATTTATAATTTGCAGTATGTATATGAAATAAATAATGAAATTTGTAGTTTGCAATATTTTGCCTTTTACTTGTACTCCAAACCCCTTAATCGGAGGTTCCAAAGATTTTAATCTGGGGTAATTAATAATAGAGACTTGCCTCTATTAGGAATGGAAGAGTCCGCAAAAATAAAAATAAATAAAATAAAATAAAATAAACATCATTTGTGATTCGATATATAACCCGGTGTCTTTTCACCGACATGACGCCAAGGCGTGTATTTTCGATCCCACAGATATGAACTATGAAGCTTTGTTTCTTCAGGGTCTTTTCTGAAGCTCGAAAGAAAGAGTGGAAACGTTTTTTCTGTGGAACTAGATATTGTCTATCTGTCTGTTTAGGCATGTAGAATTACCACCGGAAAGCTTACTCTTTTTTTTTTTTTTCTTTTCTTCTTGTTTTGGTTAACCCCTTGTTAATTAAAATGTTCCCTTCTCCTTTGTAAATCATAGACTCGTATACAGTTCTTGAATTGTGGAAAGATTTGTATAATAATGTAAAGAATGATGTTGATATCAGCATTCATTCCCTTGTATATTTTCTCCAAGTTCAAAGGTCCATATGTTGGAATTCTACCACGACGAGAGAATTCTTTATTCAAATTTGAATTCCTTGAGCTGACTTCTGAGTGACTCTGTGATCTAGATGACATCAAGGTTGCAAATGAAAATAACTTGCGAGGCTTTTAACATGAACATGAGAAGATGACACATAAATAACATGTAAGATTGAACTTTATTGCTCACAAGATCATCCAACGATCCTTCAACAACAAAGCTTAGAATGGAACATGGGGCAAAGAAAAAAGGATCTTAATTATTTCAATCGAACTCATTCAAAATGGAAGCCCTCTCTGTATATACAGCCAAAACACAACAAAATACTGCAAGAAGCTAGAGTAGTATAGCTTCTGAATGAGTTAATTTGAAGCTGCTTCTTGGGATGGGAATAGCTTCTCCAACACTCTATTTGAAAGGATCCTGAGTTCGAGCCTGTACGTCCTCTTCAAACCAATAGCGGTGGACGGGTAATGGTTGTCGGTTAACGATCAATCGGAGATGACACGAAGACGGTGGCGAACGACTGGCAATGACAAGAATACTGTGGCGAACGGCTAGCGATGACATGAAGACCAGTTTTTAGGGCTTGAAATTTGGATGCTGATTAGGAAAGAGAAAACCAGTGCTATGTTGGCTGAAATTTGGAATCAGATAATTTCATGAAACATGTTCATGTTGTATAGCATTACTCTTCTTTTCCAACATCATTACTATATAGTTGTGGTTTATATCTTGATTAATTGCTCTAATTATTCTCAAAAATATTATTATTTCTATTTTTAATAATAACCAACTAGGAAAAATATTTGAGCGGGTAATGGGGGATTCACAACCACTACAAAACTATGGGAGATTGATAACGAAGGTTGGGGAGTTCCACCTTTTTCAATATATTCTAAAGCATAATGTATCTGCTCTCGCACTCCCTTTCTAAAAATCTAATGTAATTTCTTTGAACATCATCTTCATTACCTCTTTATCCATGAGCTTGAGCTTGAAAATGGATCTAGCTTTCTAATCATGTGATTGGCTAAGATGGAGTTTGATTGTATCCATGTTTAGCTCCCTAATTTTAATATAAATCATAATGCATGAGGTCATTTCTTATATTTATTAGTGTCATGGTAATTCTTCGCCTTTTCCTTTTAGCAAAAAGAGGGACAAAAGCCCCGTTTTACTTAACAAAATTTAGTTTGATTATATCATCCCTATGCTTTGTGGTATCTTGTTTGACTATTCGTAATTTGAAGTGAACATCTATGTTATTTGATTGATGTTTGTTGCAACATTCTCAAATCATTCCTCACGTCTTATCTAAATAAAATTATCATATCATCAAAGAGAAGGAATATCAAAAATGTTGATGAGTAATACATAAAATTAAAGCAACAGTAATTATTTATTTTTTTAGAAAATCTTTATAAAAAATACCCAAATAATTATTATAATTTTGAAATTTAAAAATTATTAGTTTTATGATAAAGTTCACAATTTGTTTTTGTTGTTATTTTTTAATTTGTATTTAAATTCAAATAAGTGCTGCTTTATTCCCAAATTAAAAATTTGCGAATGTAACACATTGATTTTATCATAAAATTACATGACATCAGTTTTTAAAAGTTAAAAAAAAGTATTTGATCATATTTATTTAGTGGCATAAGTAATGTTTTTATCACTAAACAATATTTGATATTATGTAATTTATTTTAGATAAATATTAGACATGTAAAGTAAATTTTAATTCAGCAAAAACGTAATCATATACCTATTTATTTATTTTATAATTAAATGGGTATTTATAATTAATAAACCTAATGGTCAGCCGGATGGGATAATCTCCCCATGGATGTGTAGTTCTTCTAGAACCTAATCACAAGAAACCTAATAAAATGTAAAATACTATAATTCAACATTTCACATAAATCCAATCTAACACTGCATAACAAGATGCTGAAATCCCACCACTGTGGTTTTCAAGTCTCACCACTGTGGTTTTTTTTTTTTTTTGTTTTTCTTTGTCACATCATAACAAGATGCTGAAATGCCTCCTCTGCTCACCATAATAAGATTCTCTTTTAGTTTACTTTTGGAGTCATAAATACTATAAAAATCAAATTATACCAGAAAGGGATGAAATTAAAAAATTTAAAAATTTAAAAAATCAAATACCGCAATATAACAAATAAAAGATAGGCACATAAATACACAAAAGGTCAAAGGTAAATGCATAACCTTGTAAATGATGTATTTCCTTATACCTAAAAAACATCATCCCGTAAAACGTGGTACACTAGCTTGACTGAACTATATGGGTAAGAAACTTTACTGAAGGCTAATCACACTAACGGCATATATGCGAAATGGGCAAGGTATATGTAGCTCCAAACTTGAAATCTGGTGGGTCTTCAGTGAGGCTGAGAAAGGAGGAGAGAAAATAAAGAGGAAGATGAGAGAGAGAGATAGAGGAAGAGAAAAGGGATTTTTAGGCCAAAAGATCATTCTCCATTCATCAGTGCTCTGTATTAATGAATCAATACAAATGCTAACAAACCTTGCCAGTCTGGCATTCCAACAAACATCTGTTGTGCCAGGACAGTTAGCAACGTAATCACAACCTTCCCAAATACGCCTCTCCTAATTACATCCATACTCTCCTAATTACATTCATAACAACCTCAAACAACCAACATTATACTGTATTTCATTATAATATGAAGTCTTTAAATTTGGATAGCGGTTTGTCTTTAGTCTGGCGCGCACTCCTCCGCAACTCAATTCCCGCTTCCCTTGATGAGTCCTGAGTAATCGCATCCTGTGCAACAGTATACAAGCGTATGCATGCAATATTGCAATTATATTACTCATAAGGTTTATCAATAAATATAACATTTTGTTAGGATATATATATATATATATTAAGACAAATACTAAACAACAAATATGTTAATTATATTCATCTAATTATATGACGTGTTAAGCCAAGTTAGCTGTTAGCCGTGTAAGCACGAATTACTTACTTGAATATGAATTTAAATAATTTAGCAATATTTTAACACAAGTACTAACTCAAGAAAAATGATTAATTACTTTCATATTTAAAGCTTGGGGCTTAGATAAATGTTATATTTCAATTTAGGTTGGCTCCTTTATCAATAAATATATGTTTCATGAAATTTTTTAAATTAGATTGGACAAAAAAATTGTACAACCCTAATTAATATTAATAACCTACATTAAAAAAAATTTCAATAATCAATATTTATTAATATTAATATTTAAAAATAATAATAATAAATATTTTGTATAGTAAAACCTCTATAATAATATTTTTGGGACCGAATTTTTTTTATTTTGCAGAGGTGCTTTATTTATCAATGAATGCATAATTTATTAATTTATTTATAAATAAATATTTATTAATTTAGAGAGAATTATTTTTATACAACCAAAGACAAGAAAACATAAAGACTAGAATTATATACAATGATTCAATGAATGTTGAGCACCTTTTGATCCGAATGAAAATGATATTATGATGAATCATCTATAATTTAAAGAGCACTGCAAATATTATTTGATGACAATCAAGATTTAAATAATAATTGTGGTTTATATAATATTTTTTTGAAAATGTTTTTAACAAAAATGACATTAAAAAATTACTTGTTCCAAACTTGTAACATAAGTAAAATATACGCAAAATAAATGACTTTAAATATATATTTTAGATGAGAGAAAAATTTAAAAGTAAAGTAGTCAAAAAAATTAAGTTTATAAATTTTGTATAATATATTCTTCATATTCTTTTACTTATCAATTTATATTTTTATGAGCCTTAAAATGTTTTAAAATTTTTTATTATAATATGTATTTAACAAAATAATTAATCTAGCATTTGGGCTCGAGTTAAAATTAAGACCAGAAAAAAAATATTATTTAATCAGTTATTAATTTATCAAAAACTTCGAGTTTTTACTAATTTGAACAATTAAATAAGATTAAAAAAATTAAATACAATAATTACAAATTTTCAATAATAAATTGCTATAGAATCCATTTCAAAATAACATAGTACCTCAGCATTTTCCCGAAAGACCCCTGCTAAACCACCTAAAAAGTAAAACTTGGAAAGGGCGGTAAGGGGCACAACCGGAAGAAAAGTCTCGAACCTTTCCAGACTCTTCTTGTCCCGTCTTCACGTCGTCTCTCGATTCTTTCCGTTTCTCCAACCCAAGGGAAGGTCCTAGAAACAAAGCCCCTATATAAACACCTCTTCTGTTCTCCTTATCTCTCATTGAAGAAGCTCTGAACTCTCTCTACGAAGCCCTAGAAAGCTTTGCGTTCATTCTCTCTCTGGTATTCTTTGCCGTAAATGGCGGACGTGCAGATGGCTGAGGCCGAGACCTTCGCGTTTCAGGCCGAGATCAACCAGCTTCTGAGCCTCATCATCAACACCTTCTACTCTAACAAGGAGATCTTCTTGCGAGAGCTTATCAGTAATTCATCGGATGTATGTATGATTTTCATTTGGTTTTTTTTCTCTATTGCTTTCTTGTTTCGTGGGCGTGGCGTTTGGTTTTGATTGGGTTTTGGTGGAATTTGTAGGCTTTGGATAAGATCCGGTATGAGAGTTTGACGGATAAGAGCAGGCTTGATGCGCAGCCGGAATTGTTCATCCGGCTTGTGCCGGATAAGGTTAACAAGACGCTGTCCATCATCGACAGTGGCATCGGCATGACCAAGGCGGGTAAGTTCTCTTGATCCATCTCATTTCTCTCGCGCATTGTTTATTGATAGTATGTGTTTGATCCCCATCTTGCTGAGATTGATGAATGTTTCCCTTTCATTAATTATCTCTGTTTTCTCAATCGACTTGTGAATAAATTTATGAAAGAGAGAAAATATTAATCTGGATTGATCTATGTGCGAGTTGTTGAACACCAAATGCCAATCAATGTTGTGATCAATTTGAATATACTGAGCAAGATTACTAAATTTGGAGCTTGAAATGGGGAAGAATTTGTTTTTCTGGAAAATTTCTCTGTTTTTTAATGATACTTTTAATGGTTTGAAATGAGGGTTATTTATTTATGTTTTGGTTATCCATGGCAGACCTTGTGAACAATTTGGGCACGATTGCGAGGTCGGGCACAAAGGAGTTCATGGAGGCGCTGCAAGCTGGAGCGGATGTTAGCATGATTGGCCAGTTCGGTGTTGGTTTCTACTCGGCATATCTGGTGGCCGAGAAGGTTGTTGTCACTACTAAACACAACGATGATGAGCAGTACATTTGGGAGTCACAGGCTGGTGGCTCTTTCACTGTCACTCGTGATGTTAGCGGAGAGCCCCTTGGCAGGGGAACCAAGATCACTCTCTTCCTCAAAGAAGATCAGGTATCATTGGAAATGCACTTAGAGATTCCTTTGTTTTCGATCTTTAGAATGGCGTGGAGAGTAAATCATTGAATTCATTGTTTGTTTGCAGCTTGAGTATCTTGAGGAGAGGAGGCTGAAAGATTTGGTGAAGAAGCACTCAGAGTTCATTAGCTACCCCATTTATCTCTGGACGGAGAAGACCACTGAGAAAGAGGTCAGTGATGATGAAGATGAGGATACTAAAAAAGAGGAAGGTGATGTGGAAGATGTAGATGAAGATAAGGAGAAAGAGTCAAAGAAGAAAAGGAAAGTGACAGAGGTGTCTCATGAATGGACTCTCATCAACAAGCAAAAGCCTATTTGGCTCCGCAAACCTGAGGAGATCACCAAGGAGGAGTACGCCTCTTTTTACAAGAGCCTGACTAATGACTGGGAGGACCACTTGGCTGTGAAACATTTCTCAGTGGAGGGGCAGCTTGAGTTCAAGGCTATTCTGTTTGTGCCGAGGAGAGCTCCATTCGATCTCTTTGATACAAGGAAGAAGATGAACAACATCAAGCTTTATGTGCGCAGAGTCTTTATCATGGATAACTGTGAGGAGCTCATCCCGGAGTATCTTAGCTTTGTGAAAGGAGTTGTGGATTCAGATGACCTTCCTCTGAACATCTCCAGGGAGATGCTTCAGCAGAACAAGATCCTCAAGGTCATGAGGAAGAATCTGGTGAAAAAATGCCTGGAGATGTTCAGTGAGATCGCTGAGAACAAGGAGGACTACAACAAGTTCTACGAAGCCTTTTCAAAGAATCTAAAGTTGGGTATCCATGAGGATAGCCAGAACAGGGCCAAGTTGGCTGATCTTCTTAGGTACCACTCGACGAAGAGCGGGGAGGAGATGACCAGCTTGAAAGATTACGTGACCAGGATGAAGGAAGGCCAGAAGGACATTTATTACATCACTGGAGAGAGCAGGAAGGCTGTGGAGAACTCCCCGTTCCTGGAAAAGCTGAAGAAGAAAGGCTATGAAGTGCTTTTTATGGTGGACGCCATTGATGAATATGCTGTCGGCCAACTGAAAGAATACGATGGCAAGAAACTTGTGTCTGCCACAAAGGAGGGCCTGAAGCTTGAGGACAGTGAGGAGGAGAAGAAGAGCAAGGAAGAGAAGAAGGCTGCGTTTGAGTCACTCTGCAAGACGATGAAGGACATACTGGGAGACAAAGTGGAGAAGGTGGTAGTCTCAGACAGGATTGTGGATTCACCTTGTTGTTTAGTCACAGGTGAGTATGGCTGGACAGCCAACATGGAGAGGATCATGAAGGCTCAGGCATTGAGGGACAGCAGCATGAGCTCTTACATGTCGAGCAAGAAGACGATGGAAATCAATCCAGAGAATGGAATTATGGAGGAGCTTAGGAAGAGAGCAGAGGCGGATAAGAACGATAAGTCGGTGAAGGACTTGGTGCTGCTGCTTTATGAGACTGCGCTGCTAACTTCCGGGTTTAGCTTGGATGATCCTAATACCTTTGCAGGGAGGATCCATAGGATGCTGAAGCTGGGGCTCAGCATTGATGAGGGTGAGACTGCTGAAGAGGATGCTGATATGCCTCCTTTGGAGGAAGACGCGCAGGAGGAGAGTAAGATGGAGGAAGTGGATTGAGGATGTGTTTAATGAAACAGGGACTCGTCATCATTTGAGGTGTCAGTCTGTGTGGAAGAACGGTCTTTTTTTCCCCCTTTGGTTGTGTTCATAATCGACTGTCTTTAGTGAGTCAGTCCTGTGAAAACTCGTTGAGAATGTAAGTGTTCAGCCTTTTGGTTATGTCAACTTGTCTCTTTTTAACAGTGTTTTCAGTGTTATTTTGAATCTGCATGAGCAGGTCCTACCAGATATAATTTCTGAGTATAATTTATCATTTTGCCTTTTGTCTTACAAGAACATATATCAACCTCGATGTTGCTCGGAGCTTACCAAGTGAACGACTGATCATTGACAGCATAGAATGCCATACAATTGAATTAAGAATATCATAAAGTTTATAAAAAGCCAAGATCCATTGTTGTTTAGACAGCAAGATGTGTGTTCTCTGGTGGAAGTTTTGTTTTCGAACTTGGAAAGTAGTGTAATGGGCTTTTACAAACCTGTAAGGGGTCCATTGATGTGGAGTCTATTAGGGACTTTCACTTCTTCACTTTCTAAGATTATGTGGTGTTAGTGATATAATAGTAAAAGAAAATTCTACTGCCATGTTTTGTTGGTTCATAACTTTCTCGTGCTTGGCTTTTTACAATCAATTATTATTGTGAATTGATACAACCATGCCTACAAAAAACATGGTGTAGTATTATTAGGATTAAAACTAAGTATCAATTTTAGACTGGTGATGCTTTCTTGAAAGGTTGAATAGAAGTGGTTTTGAAGATGTGAACAAAAGTGGGCTCTCCTATTTGTGTGTAGACGCTCTCCTATTTGTGTGTAGACGTGATCATTCGAAATCAAAACCTTGAAACCTAACTCGATAAAACTGTAACCGTCTTCAAATCGAAACCCAAACCTTTATATAAGGTTTGGTTTAAAAAAACTAATGAAAACATCTATGAGAGGGAACATCAAGATTAAAACCAAGAATAGTTTTATAGGAACCATTTCTAATGTTCTTTATTTTCCTAACTTGAAATATAATTTGTTGAGTGCTAGTCAACTTCAAGACAAAGGTTAGGAAATTACTATTAAAAATAGATTGTTTGCTTTGAAGATAGATCGCGCTCAGTCTTGTTTGTTGGCTGAAATAAAAGACTCCTCATGGCTTTAGCATTTTGATTGTCACCTAAGTTTTGGTGGATTACGAACTCTGCAATAGAAAAACTTTATAACTGGCTTCAAATATCAATTCCTTCTTAAGTTTGTGAAGAATTTGTTACTGCCAAGCAACATCGTTCTCAATTTCCCGAGGGGAAGTCACTGAGAGCAAAGTGTGTTTTGAAGGTAATTCATTCAGACATGCGGTCTAATGAACCACACATCTAGTGGACGTAAAACATACTTAACTGCCTTCATTCATGATTTTTCTCAAAATGCGTCGGGGTTTTTTTTTTTGGAAGAGAATTCAGAAGTTTGTCTGCATTTAAGAAATTCAAAGATCTTGTGAAAAATGAAGCAAGAATAACCATTCAAACTCTTCGCACAGATCATGGTGTTGACTATTGCTTAAAAGATTTCAAAGTTTTTTGTGTAAAGCATAGTATTAGAAGAGAGTTAATTACTACCTACACACCACAACAAAGTGGTGTTTCGAAAAGGAAAACAAAACCATCGTCAACATGTAGAGAAGCTCATTGACAATAGCAAAAGTTCCAAAAACACATTATGACTAGAAGAAGTAAATTGGAGTGTTCATATTCTGAACGGGTGTCCAGTTTTTACTGTTCAAAACATGGCACGCCATAAAAGGCTTGGAGTGGGACAAAACCAATTGTTGATCATTTCAAAATCTTTGGATGTATAGCTTATGCTCCTATCTCAGGTTAAAAAAAAAAAGGGAAGAAACGAGATGGCAAGCCAATAAAAGGTGTCTTTCTTGATGCAAGTAAAACATCCAAAGCGTATTAATTATTTGATCCTCTAAAAAAATGTTCACAAGGAATGTAATTTTTTATAAAGAGAACACAATATGTGACTGGCTGGGCAATATCCTACATAGGTCTTTTATGATAATGATGTCGAACGGGAGCAAATTTTGGCACCTATAGTACTTGGAGGTTTACCATCAACTACTCCATCTGTCACTAAAGATAAAGTTCGATCTTGTTGGAGATATTTAAGTTTGAAAATAAAAAAGGAGAGAAGAGAACCATCTGAATTAAAGAAAAGAAAGAGATGTTGAGCTGGACTAAAACAGTTATGCTGAGTTGTTTCTTGACACATCAGCATAATTAGTTACATGACACACCAGCATAGTTAGTTACATTGTCCTTTTACTAATTAACCTTCGTAGAAAAACAGAGAGCTATATATAAGGCTCTTATTGATTGTAAGAAGAGCTTGATAATTTCAATGGATTCCTTTCTCTTCTCCTTAATTTCTTCTCATCTTTCTCCTAGCTTTGCAGACCTTTGTAGCCTTGATCTTGGTGTGTAGAAGCACTCCTTGTGCTGCAGAACCAGTGAAACAGAGGGTGTCAGCTTCTCAGTTCCTCCAAAGCATCAAGATTTGGTTGTGAGTTCATGCTCTTTTTGATTTTTCCAACATAGTATCAGAGCTACAATTTGGATTTCTTTTCAAGTTTTATGGTGTTCTTGATTGAAACTCTTGTTTCTTGGTGAATTGGAGAAATTCTTGTTGTTCTTTTTCTGAAATTTGTCTATCTAGTGACCATTTCATGGCTGATTTTCATGTTAATGGAGGAAGGATCTCAATTGATCTTTCTGATCCTTCATTCATTCATTCTTCTGATAATCCCGGAATGCTGTTAGTCTCTAAACCTTTTGAAGGAGTGGGATTTACATCTTGGAAAAGAGCAATGGAGATTGCTCTTTTAGCAAAAACTAAATTGGGATTTGTGACTGGTTCCTTCAAGAAACCAGATCATGATTCAGATCAGTTTCTTAACTGGGAAAGATGTAATAATATGGTAATTTCCTGGATCTTGAATGCTCTATCAAAGGAGATTTCAGATAGTGTCATATATATGACAAATGCAAGTGAAATATGGAAGGAATTGGTAGAAAGATTTGGCCAACTAAATGGACCACAGCTTTTTCAAGTTCAGAAAGAATTGAGCCAAATCAATCAAGGTTCAAGTTCTATCACATCTTATTTTACCAGAATTAAAAGGCTTTGGGATGAGATTCAATGTCTAAGTAAAATGCCTCAATGTTCTTGTGAGATGATGCAAGAACACCAGAAGTTTGAAGAAAACCAGAGATTGATGCAACTATTGCTGGGTTTAAATGAAAGCTTTACTGCAGTGAGAGGGAGTATTTTGATGATGAAGCCTCTTCCATCAGTCAAGGAAGCATATTCTTTGCTAATTCAAGAAGAGAAGCAGGGAGAAATTTCTGCTTGAATGAATTTTTCTTCAGATGCTGTCTCTTTTAATGTAGGTTGATAAGTGCTTAAATGTGTATATTTATTTATATTATTTTTGTATTAAATTACATATTTTTGGTAAGCCGACGCCCACTTTTGTGGTTAAATTAGTTTTATTTGTGTTACAGGCTCTGAAGAAGCCAAAACGAGCTCAAGAACGTATTTATGAAGAAATCGACACCAAATATGGCGTTTTTGGAGCTCCATTACTGTAGCACCCCAGAGACGATTTTCTAAAAAATTCCTGGGAGCCTTGCGGGCAAGCATGCGCCCGCAAGGCTGCCCGCATAACCCCTCGAATTTCAGGTTTTAAAGGGCGTTAGGGCAAAAGAGAAGGGCGCTTTTTGGTGAGGCTTTTGGGGGGAGGTTTCTTGAAGCTTGAAGGAGGCTCAAATCCGGGGAAGAGGAGACCTTTTCTCATCAATTGGAGAGTGGAGATCAAGAGGAGAGTAGAGATTTGGCAAGATTCATCCTTTGCTTCACCATTTAAGGGTTGAAGAAGAAGAAGGAAGCCGCCCTCATTGCGGCGTAGGTAGAGGCTCGTGGCGACGATCCGGCTCACCTTTTCATCACCAACAACTGAGGGAGTGTTTATTATGGCTAGATTAGTTGTTTTCATGATGTGTTCTATGTTATTTGCTTGTATGAACAACTAAGTCCCAAGGTCATTGGACGCCGGTGAACATTGGGACGAACGAGCTTGTATGGATGCTTTGATTTATATTTAATGCAAATTGTTTGGTTTGTGGTTCATGCTATGTGTGCTTGATTGCCTTGAATTACATGAGAACTCTGTAGTTCAATTCCTAGGTTGTACTTGAAGCGTGGGATACGCCCTTGTATTAAACTCATATAGTTTGAAAGGGATACATGTACCTATACGGCAAGGGATTCGGGTATTTGGTAACCTTCCAATCATTAGGTTCGAACCTAAATACTGAGTTTGACACTAATCAGAGATTTCCCTAATCATAGTGCAATCATAGGTGGAATTGGTCAGAAGAGAATCTGTCCAATACCTGTATGGGATTAGGGGTTAATCACCGAGGGATTTGGGGTTAACCTATTTTAGGAGTCTCTTGGCCCAAACCGCAATTGCAATTTTAACCCTAGCATCTGTCTAGCTTCAGTAGTCCCAGGGGGATCCGCGTCCGTGACCGTTTTCTCCCCTTTGTGAGTCTCCATCTTTTTCGCCTGTAGTTCGTCATTCAGTTAGATTTTCTTAAAGTCTGTTTGTAGAACTTAGCACCCAACTTCGAGATATTTGGTTAGACAATAAGTGAAGAGGAAGTAAGGGTAGATCCTTAGCCCCGAGGAATACGACCCCTGTGTCACACACAGGGTATTACTTGATGACCCCGTACACTTGCGGGACACTCATCATAGGTTTATCCAAAAAAACTGCCAACTATTTCAGCAGAAACATATCACAGATGGCATCAAGAAATAGACCTGACTACAGAAAAATTGTGTGTGATTATTGCAAGAAGACTGGGCACACAAGAGATAAATGTTTCAAATTACATGGCTTTCCAAACAATCTTACAAACAATAAGGAGAATGGGAAGAGAATGGTTGCACCAGCTCATGGAAGTAGTTTGGATTTTATTGATGCACCACAAAATGCTCATATTCCTGAATTGACAACTATCCAGTTTAATAAGCTGATGAGTTTACTCAATGATGACTCAAAAGGCTCAATTCAACAGTCAAGTGGAGAGATTATGAATAGCAATGCCAATGTGAATTTGGCTTCTTCATTAGTTACTATGGCAGGTATAACAACTGAATTCTTCTCAAATTTTAAAAACTCATATAGTTTTAACAGTAATAGCAAGCAATTTTCCATTCAAAAGGCATGGATAATTGACACAGGTGCAACAGACCATATGTATCATGATATCACCAATGTCAAAACCATTAATTCATTACCCAAACATTATCAAATTACACTTCCCATAGGCTTTGAGATATCTGTTTCCCATTTTGGATCAGTTGTCTTAGCAGACAATTTGATGATCACCCAAGTTTTATTTGTTCCTACATTTCACTACAACTTGCCTTAAGTTACCAAATTGATTCAACAACTTCATTGCAAAATAACCTTTTCATCTGAATTCTGTATTTTACAGGCCCCTTCATTAAAGAGGCCACTGGTTCTTGGTAAAGCATACAAAGGATTATTCTTAATCCATGCATAAAGTAAAAGAGCTATTCCGCAGAAAATCCATCCTTAAATTCAATTTCTGATGCTTCTCAAAGTTGTTTTCAATCTACATGCTTTCCATTCCCAAATACTTTCAATAAATCCTACACTTGTACTGAGTTTGAATTGTGGCACTATAGATTAGGACATCTTCCTTTACAAAAAATAAAGCTCATTTCCTTGTTAAGCTCTAGACAAGATATAAACTCTATGACTATTTGCAATATTTGTCCTCTGGCTAAACAACATAGATTGCCATTTCCTCATAGCAAAATCCATACCAATGCAATTTTTGAACTTATTCATGTTGATACATGGGGACCTTATCATATTGAAACACATGAAGGTTATAAATATTTTCTCACTATAGTAGATGACTATAGCAGAGCTACCTGGACATTCCTTTTAAAAACCAAGAAAGATGCTTCTTCCACCCTTAAAAATTTTGTTCAGATGATAGAAACCCAATTTAATCTTAGAATTAAACAAATCAGGACAGATAATGCTTTTGAACTAGGAAATTCTGGAGATCTTAAATCATTTTTTGCACAAAAAAGTATTGTTTATCAAACAACATGTAATTATACCCCACAACAAAATGGAGTAGTGGAGAGAAAGCATAAACATCTATTAGAGACTTCTCGAGCACTCCTTTTTCAGTCCCATTTGCCAATTAAATATTGGGGAGAGTGTGTTCTCCCAGCAACCTATTTGATTAACATATTTCCATCTAAAATTTTGAAGAACAAAACTCCTTTTGAAATTTTATTTGGAACACCACCAAATTATACAAATCTAAAAGCTCTTGGTTGTTTATGCTATGTGACAAATAATGATAAATCTAGAGACAAATTTCAGTCTAGAGCTAAGACTTGCATTTTCATTGGTTATCCTTTTGGCAAAAAGGGCTACAAGGCTCTAATTCTTGAAACTCAACAAATAATTGTTTCTAGGGACATCATTTTTCATGAAACAGTTTTTCCTTTCAAAAACCTTACAACCAATTAAAATTCAACTCTTTCTTCTTCTTCTTACACTCCTATTTCAGTCCAAGACAACAATAACAATTTTCCAACACAGAATTCTTTAAATTCAGATACAATTCTTGCCACAATTCCATAATTATGTCCCACTATTTCCATTCACAATTCCCCAATTTCTAATTTTCCTGCAAGGAGATCAAGCAGAAGCCACAATGCTCGTTCTTACTTAAATGACTACATATGCAATATTACCAAAACCAACAACACACATAATTCAATTTCTTGTTCAATTGATTGTGATCATACTATCACAAATCATTGTTCTTTTCCTAAACACATTTGATTCTCATCTTTACTACATCAAACTCAACAAATGCTTGCTTTACTGTCTACTTCAATTGAGCCACAAACATATAAGAAACAGTTGTTGATCTTGTCTAGAAAGCTGCCATGTTGCAAGAGTTTAAGGCTTTTGATGCTAATCATACATGGGAATTGGTTCCATTACCAAGGGAAAAAAGCCTATAAGTTGCAAGTGGATTAACAAAATTAAACACAAAGCAGATGGAGGAGTGGAAAGGTATAAAGCCAAGTTGGTAGTTAGAGGCATCACACAGAAATATGGAATTGACTATACTGAAACATTTTCACCAGTTGTCAAAATGACCACAGTGAGAAGTCTGATAGTAGTGACAATTAAAAAGAAATGGAAGCTTTTCCAACTAGATGTAAACAATGCATTCCTTCATGGTGATCTACATGAGGAAGTCTACATGAAGAGGCCCCAAGGACTTGAAACTGAAGCTCAGAATTTAGTTTGTAAACTGAAAAAAAAAAGCACTATATGGCCTTAAACAAGCATCAAGACAATGGCATTCTAAATTGTCTAAAGCTTTGAAATTTAGAGGATACCAGAACTCTAAAAATGACTATTCTTTGTTCTTTAAGACGACAAATGGTCAATCAATTTTTCTTGCAGTCTATGTAGATGACATTCTGATGACTGGTGATGATGAAGAAGAAATGCAGTGTTTGATAGAATATCTTGATCAACAATTTCAAATCAAAGATCTTGGTGTTTTACACTATTTTTGGGGCATTGAAGCAATATATCAAGAGGAAGATTTTATACTCACACAAAGGAAATTCACTTTGGACTTACTAAGTGAATTTAATTGTGGCTCTCTTTCTCCAGTTTCAAGTCCATTACCACCAGGACTTAAATTGAAACTTGATATAAAACAACAATTGGCAGATCCTTCAATTTACAGAAGATTAATTGGAAAGCTGAATTATTTAACAAATACTAGACCAGATCTAGCCTTTTCAGTTCAGCACCTAAGCCAATTCATGTCAAGACCTTGTTCTACACATATGAATGCATCTATACATGTGCTAAGATACTTGAAGTCCAATCCCAATCAATGAGTATTAATGAATTCTAGTTCTTCATTTCAACTCCAAGCTTTCTGTGACTCAGATTGGGCATCATGTCCACAAACAAGACATTTTGTCAATAGTTTTTACATACTCGGCAACTCTCCTTTTTCTTGGAAATCAAAGAAACAAAGTACCATTGCCTTATCTTCTGCTGAAGCAGAATATAGATCGATGAGATAGGTTTGTGCAGAACTATCATGGCTTACTAGATTACTCAATGAGTTTGATATACCTTCTATTACTCCAATATCTCTGAAATGTGACAACCAGGCAACAATACACATAGCTAAAAATCCTGTATTCCATGAAAGAACCAAACATATTGAGTTGGATTGCCATTATGTTTGTGAACAATTACAGGCTGCCCTTATATCCCTGCATCATGTTCCCACCAAATTACAACTAGCAGACATTTTTACAAAGCCATTACCAGGGCCTCACCATCATGAAATTCTCTCCAAGGAGTGTGTTGATTTTATACACTCTCCAACTTGAGGGGGGGGGGGGGTTGGAGATATTTAAGTTTGAAAATAAAAAAAGAGAGAAGAGAGAACCATCTGAATTGAAGAAAAGAATGAGATGCTGAGCTGGACTAAAACAGTTATGCTGAGTTGTTTCTTGACACATTAGCATAATTAGTTACATGACACATTAGCATAATTAGTTACATTGTCCTTTTACTCAATTAACCTTTGTACAAAAACAGAGAGCTATATATAAGGCTCTCATTGATTGTAAGAAAAGCTTGATAATTTCAATGGGTTCCTTTCTCTTCTCCTTAATTTCTTCTCATCTTTCTCCTAGCTTTGCAGACCTTTGTAGCTTTGATCTTGGTGTGTAGAAGCACTCCTTGTGCTGCAAAACCAGTGAAACAGAGGGTGCCATCTTCTCAGTTCCTCCAAAGCATCAAGGTCTGGTTGTGAGTTTATGTTCTTCTTGATTTTTCCAACAGATCTCTTCATTGTGTTAGAAGGAAACCAACTTGGATGGAAGATTATGAGATTACTAGAATTCAAGATCCAATTATTTACTTTGCTATGTTTTCAAATTGTGATCTGACAATTTTTTAAAATCATGTTAAAGAAAAAAGTGGCCAAAAGAATGGATGATGAAATGAATGCTATTGAAAGACATGACATTCGGGAGTTGATTGAACTTCCAAGTAGATAGGCGGCCGTTGATGTAAATGGGTTTTTAAAAACAAAGCTAAAGAAGAATATCAAAGTGGATAATTACAAGGCTCATTTAGTGGCAAAGGGATATAAACAACAATATGGAATCCGCTCTACAAAAGTTTTCTCTCTAGTTGCAAAACATAATACAATCAAAATAGTAGTTTCATTTGGCTGGCTACATAGAATTCTTAGCCTATTTTCCAACTAGATGTCAAATCAATCTTATTGCATGGATATTTGGAAGAATTGATATTTGTTGAACAACCCATGGTTATGTGAAACATTGAAATGAAAATAAAGTTTATAAATTTAAAAAAGCTCTTTATGGGTTAGGATAAGCCCCAAATGCATAGTATAGTCCTATTGAGTATTATTTTATTAAGTCTTGTTTATCAAAATGCACTTATGAGTTTATACTTTTTCTTAAGATTAAAGATAAAGGAAGAATGCTCATTGTTTATCTGTATGTTGATGATCTCATATTTATTGATAATTATGATGATGCTATGTTTCAAAAATTCAAACAATCTATGATGGATGAGTTAAAAATATCTTATCATTGAATTATGCAATCATATAATGGATCTTTGTCTCAAATGAATTTTTATAATATTTTAATATTTTTTTGAAAATTTAATAATATTGTTAACCATGTCTAATTTTTCAAAATCTTAATGATATTTAAATTATTTTTTTTTAATTTTAATAATTTATTGATAATTTTGTAATATTTTAATATTATTTTTATGTTATCTTAATACCATAGCAACTCCTTTAACCAAAATCAAGATAACATTAGAGAGATTAATTTTTTTCCAAAATGAATGCTAGAGGAACTTTTTACGAAAAAAACCTATTAGCCGGACAAAAAGAACATTTTGACTATAACATAGAGAGTAACAAATGCTCTGTATTTTAGAGAAATTAGAGATGCACACAGTCATAAAGTTAATACTTCAACACATATATGCCAGCACTTTGCATAGACTATAGAATTCAATCCTAGCTCCTCTCTAAAACAAACATTTTTTGCAAAAGGCCCAATACCAATAGATCAAAAGATTGTTGGCATAATAGCTATTTTTAATCGCTTGAATTCAAAAGCATGCAATTATAATTTTTTTTTAATTACTCATTCTAGTAACATTGTTTCTAATTTAATTTTATTGAAGGCATTTTTTGGAAGTATATTTTGATTTTTCGAAGAATTTGGCAAATTGTTTCCTTTCCTTGCAAGATATCCCTTATGTATTTTGGACTTTGAAGCTAACTTGTTTTAGACATGGAGTTGCTACTTACATACCTTTGCTCTCATCTTATATGAGCTTTAAAGTTCGATTTTGGATCCTCTCAAAAAGAAATAATAAAATAAAAAAAACTTACACAACAAGCCTAGTGCCAATAGACCAAAAAGCTTTCGTCTAAGCTAACTATTTAGTTGCTCAATTTGTAAAAATTCTAGTAATCCTATGCCTATGGCTGGACAAATTTATATTGAATTGAACGAGTGTTTTTTTCTTTTTTATGTGAAAAGATGTGGGTCGCCTTTTAGGCCAATTATGAACAGGGTCATCTTTCTTGGGCTGAAATGATTACTCTTATATTTGAGGTTGTCAACCCATAAAGTGCCATCAACTAGAAGGTATGTCTTTGTGCAATAATGTGTTATAAAATTATTTCAAAATCCTTCTTTATAAGCTTGAGTTCTATCTATGGATTTGATTTATTTACAATGAAATAGTATTTACACAAAAAAAGAAGTATTTCTTTCTATTAACTTTATTACTATTATCTTTATCACCGTTATTTGTTCTCTTTTAAGAAAAAAAATAAGAAACTTATTGAGAAATGTTTCGTTATTATCAACTATACCTTATGAGTAGAGAAAACAAAAGCATGGGGAGTCAGCTAAAATTATTAAGGTGGCGTTTGGTTGAATGTAATTCTAAATGCAGTGGATTTCTAATTACAGTGTAACTGAAAATACCTGGATTTTAAAATTCAGTAAAGTCAAATCTAGTGTTTGGTTAGACGTATATGAAAATACTATATTATAATAATTTAATATTATTATAATAATTTTAAGTGCATATTAATTACTTTAATTACTAAATTTAAATTCATTATAAATTTATTAAAATTTTAATATATTTTAATATTTTGAATTTAATTATTAACCCCACAAAAAGTGTATTTCTAAGATTTTCATCTAATTTTAACAGGTTATTTTATATTTTTAATTATTAAATAAATTATTAAATTTATTATTAGAATTTATAAGTTTTTTATTATTCATAAATAAACTAATAATATATTTTTTTTTTAATTGGTCACATACAGGTCACATGTGAGGGAACAAAAAGATAAGGGATTTCGTTTTACGGCCAATTTGAACGTAAAACCAAATCTCTTATTGGATGTAATTCGAGTTACATGGGTTTTTAAAATCCTGTGAAACAAACACTGAATTTTTAAAAACTCAGTGACTCAAGTTACATGTAAATTCAAATTTCTGCAAACAAACACTACGTTAGTGTAATTTGAACTTCTTTTTTAGATGCTCAATGATTTGTGTTGCCAAAGCTAAAGAATGACATTCTACTCATCTTATTTCACTAACATTGGAATGAATGATTTGGAGCAAAGTCATTTTTTAAATCATTCTATTAGTGGTTTTTTCTTTTGTTTTTTGGCACTAACCAATCCTATGGTCCTTTTAGGCATATTTATAAGTTATTTTTAAAAGAAAAGGTATCATAGATTTTTAACAAGAAAATTTTATTATTTTATTAATTAAAATAATAAAATGAATAAAGCGGGCTAGCTACCTTTAAGAAAATGAAGCTAGATAGCAAGAGCATGTATTTTTAGTACTATCAGTCCATTAAATAGTAATTTCTCCTCAAGTTGTTGGATTTACAATTTTTTATCAGTATAACAAAGACCTATTTTTTTTAGTAAACTAAATATCATAATTATAAAACTATAACCGCTATAATAGCCAAGTTGTAAATATATACAGATGGTCGAGAATGTCCGTCACATCCTAATGCATAATTGAGGCCTAACAAAAAATAATTGTTTATTGGCTATGCAAATTATCAATATATATATATATATATATATATATATATATATATATATATATGAAAGTTATTTTGATATTAATGAAATTTAATTAAAAATTTAAATAGTTATTGAAATAAATTAAACCGAAAGTAAATTAAATTATTTCATAAATTTGAAATTGTTGGAATTTTTGATAATTTTGTCTTTGTTAATAAAATGCATATGTATTTTTTCTGGGGATTGTTATTGCTGTGAGTCAAATCAGAATGCGAATGATTATTATGCAACACAAGTGGTGTGGACGCAAATTGTACAGACAGAGTTGAAAAACTTAAGGAAATCATTTCACCATCACATGCTAGCTACATTTGTTATCTGACAATCTTATTGTCAATAACCACAGAAAAATAAATAAATAAATAAAACCAAAAAATTATTCCAATGCGGCATGAAAAAAAAAAAAGAAAAATTGTTCGATTGCAGGAAGTTGGAGATGTTAGATTTCAGTTTTACATTTTGAGTTGAATGATATTTTTGTAATTATATGTTTGTCTATGTGCCTTTTAAAATTGTTTAAAAAATTTAAATTATCAATATTTTAAATTCAAGTCTTTTAATTTTGTACCTATAAGTCAATTTGATTTGATAAACCAAAGGGCTTGTAGCCCAGCGGTACCTCGGGTCTCCTTGTAGGAGGAAACGCGAGTTCAATCCCTCCGAACCGAGCTCCTCCGTTCCAAAAGGGGTAGAAGATAAGCCAGCAAACCCCCCCCCCCCCCCCCCCCCAAAAAAAAACAAAAAAAAAAAAAAAAAATTGATTTGATAATGACGATAGTGCATCCTACTAAAACTCAAACGTTTTGGCATATTTTCCAAAAAATTTAGGTCCTAAGAAAACTCCATTTAATATCTTTAATAAGTAAAACACATAAAAATAAATAGACCTATTTTTATAAACCATTTTATTTGTATTTTTCATGTTTTTATCTATTGGTTTGTTGTGCTTGTTATTGTATGGTTGTTGGGACATATGTACTTTACTTTTGTAAAATGAGAAAATAAGATGAAAAAAAATATTTTTTGGACATCTTTATTATATTGTCTATTTATATTTAGATTTTTATATTGTTTAATTGTTAGAAAGAAAATTCATCATTATCTTTTAGATCACTGATAAAGAAAAGATTAATCCCAATTGTTAAGGTGGCTTTTTGAAATAATTTGCACAATAAAACCAGAATATGTTTTTAGATAAATGTAGTCATATTTCATATGTGTATTTATTATTGTTGATATTATTGTAAACATTTATTCGTATGTTTATTTAAATGTAGTTAATTTTATTTATTGATAATAATTTCTATAACACTGCAACTAAATCACGGGTCATAACATACAATAAACTAAAGAGGTGTAGCCATTGAAAGGAATTTTGAGTGTGTTAATTAAGTGCAAAGACGAAAAAGAAGGAGAACAAAAGGAAATAAAAAGAGGTCATGGAATACATCATGACTAATGATGGTATTAAACTCATGTATGCGCACACTCGCGAAGAGTCACACGTGTGAGAAATGATGATGCAAAGACGGAAGTGATAATGTTGCAAAACAAAAAGGTCACATTGAAGATTGAGAGCATGAAAAAAATAAAAAATTTAAAATTTAAAAAGAAAAAAAGAGGAGCTAATCATGTAAAAGTGGGGTTTATATTATGGGATTGTCATACTTTGTAGGGGCTTGATGCCACAATGCGAGACCAAAAGTCTGCAACACACAAGGGAAGAATCCATTTGCTAAGTGGCAATCTTTCATTGGTCTTTTTTTCTTTTCAATATTATAAAAGTATGGAGATTTTGATAAAAATTAATCATTAATGATCATTCAATTATCATATATCATTCTTGGGACATATGATCTACTCATAGGGTGCGTTTGGATGGAGGTAACGGAATGATGAGGAATGAAGTAATGATTAAGGGGGGAATGGAATGGGTAGGGGGTGGTATTGAAAAAGGTGTTTGGTTGAAGGAGTAATTCATTGGGAATGGGAAAAGTAAAAAAAAAAGTTATGTTAATATTACTCTTTTACCCTTGTATAAAAAAATAGTATTTATTCTTATAATAATGAAAACATAAATATTAATAGTCATTTTATTATTTGTTATTATTGTTTAATTAAAAAATAACTTTAAATAAATTTAATTTTGTAGTTATAATTTATAATTAGTTACAAATAATATATATATTTTTAAATAATAAAAATTTATAAAATAATGAAAATGTGAAATTAAAGTAATATGCTCATTGTTGATTATTGTTTAACTAAAAATTAACTTCTATTAAAGATTAAGTTACTATTATATACTTATAAGTTTTTAATTTTTAAATCACTCACAAACTATATTTATTTGGAGTAATTAAATCTTATTCCATAATAAAAACGAAAATATTTATTTCATTACTACTAATTTTAAATTATTTATTTCAAATGATTATTATTTATAAAATAATGAAAATATAAATATTTATATTATTAATATTGACTAATGTTTAATTAAAATTTACTTTTAGATAATTGCTACTTTCAATAAGTACTTATAATATTTTAATTAATTATAAATAATATTTACTATATATTCATAAAAAAAAAAAAAAATGTAAATACTTCTTTTTTTATTTATTATTTTTTTATTATTAAAAATTAAACTTCAATAACTATTAAATCAATGAAATTAAAGAATTTGAATTTTATTATTATAAGGGAAAATAGTAGTAAAATAAAAAAAAAAAAACCATATATCATTGAGTTGGGAAAGGATTTCATTTGTATATATTCATTTTATCTCGTAACTGGATGGGTTCGTACGTTTTGCTTTCTTAGTTTTGGTTTGAAGTCACACATTATGAGACACTTGTTTAACATGATCTTCACTTGAGGAGACATATATAAATCCATCTCTTGATTTGTGAACTTGGTCTTTCTATTTCGTTTATATGAGAAATAGGATAAATTATTATTATTATTATTATTATTATTATTATTATTATTATTATTATTATTATTATTTCCAAAAAAATTATTTGATACAGAAGTTATTAAAAAAAGGTTGAAATGATGACTAAACCTTTTCAATTAAGAGTTTGAACTTGTTTCAAAGCAAAACTTTTTTATTTAGATGTGATCTAATTTTAGCTAAATTAATATTAATCAAATTAAATACAAAACCAAATTTACACATTTCTAATTAATGGCATATACTTATCACCATCAATAATAATTATAAAATGCTTTTATTTTTGCTTAAATAATTAAATATTATAAAATAAAATTGGTAGGGTATATACCTTGAGGTGATTGGGTTTGATGCCTGTTGAGGGCTACACTAGTGCACAACAAAACATAGTGGACCGTTCTTTTAAAATTGTGTGGTCTCATATATATATATGAAGTGTGTGACTTCTCTTTTCATTGTCTGTATCCCATAAAACACTGGCTTTTCCAATTGAGATGACATGTTGTCCTGCTTCATGTTAGGAATCCAAAGCTCTTTCTCTTCCACTTATATGCATTCATTCTTGTTCATTGCATGAATCTCACTTATATAATAAGATGCTAACAAATTAATTTGTTGATTTCCTATATAAAGCATGCATGAGCTTTTGAATATATATAAACGTTTTAATTTTATCAAGTATTGCTGTTTCTGTTGTTGGTTTTCTGTTCTC
Source organism: Dioscorea dumetorum (assembly GCA_902712375.1). Taxonomy (NCBI): domain Eukaryota; kingdom Viridiplantae; phylum Streptophyta; class Magnoliopsida; order Dioscoreales; family Dioscoreaceae; genus Dioscorea; species Dioscorea dumetorum. The sequence goes on from CACTHL010000289.1 coordinate 78,817, forward strand.
CACTCCAATTATTGAATTGAAGTTAATTTTGTGGTAGTTTTTTTGGGACTTCCTCTAAGGGCGTGTTCATCTCGGCGTAAATGGGAGGAAGTCAGAGAGTGGAGGAAGTGCCACTTCCTTAAAGTGATGGAAAATGATGGAAGTGATATGACTTCTAGCACTTCCTATGTTCATTTTGCAGAAAGTGTTTTTTCATGAAGTGCTCATTTTTCTATTAATGGTGTTCATTTCGGTGTAAGTGATGTCACTTCCGAAGAGTCTTGGGAAATGGGAGGAAGTGAGCACTCACTTCTCCCACTTCGGTGTAAAAAATGCTGAAGTGAGTTATATCTAAAACTCACTTCAGAGGAAAAGAACATCAGAAGTGAAGGAAGTCAGACTACTTTCCTCCACTTCCCCCCACTTACACCCAAATGAACATGCCCTAAATGTATATTGATGTAAGCTTTTGAAGCAGGTTGCTTTAATGATACAAATTGAAGTGAATGAAGGAAATGGAAGAAATAATTTTTTTTATTAACATGGATTTGATATATATTATATGTTATAATTAATTTGTTTTCATTTAACCAAACAAAAAAATGATGACATATATATTTATTATGTCCCCTAAAACTTATGTCTAAGAGATGAGTACTCTTAACTCTATAGAGGAGTTGCCATAAATTTAAGCAAAAGGTTTTAGAAAGAAAAGTTACAATCAAGCATATATCTCTCTTCAACTATGTTTATTTGATTTGAGAAAATATATATTCTTAGGGTATGTAGGATATAATCTTTGGAATGTGTACACTTTTTTTGGGTAGCTAAATGAGTAGCGGATGCAAGCTTGAATGAGACTATCATCATGCACATTAATTCTTTAATGGAGGGTATGGGGTTGATTGTAATTTTGTACTTATTTGGTAACATGGGCATGAATTTGTATGACTTAAACACTTACAGTGTCAAACTTATTCTTACACTTATTGCTTAGCTTAGCATGTAAAAGCATAGATATCTGCAATTGCATGCCCTAACATACTTTGATAAAAATAGCTAAAAGGTGTGATAGCCCAAGTCAATTGATTTTACTGAAAAAATGTTAATGCAAAGCGTTTATAAAATTTTGAGTTCAAATCCAACTAGATGTAATTATGATAACGAATTTCTGATTGTTGCAAATCCAAATCCCGTGTCGTTGGATAAAAGCTCACCGACTACATATTCAATTTTTTACTTGTACACACACCACTAAGATCATTTGTCATATTTGTTAAAAAAACAACTTCGATACCAATACTAACTTGTTTGTTTTTCTTGTTTGCATTCTTTGACCTTCTATTCTCAAAGTTGCAGGCTAATTTAATTGCATTTTTGCAAACCTTCGTCACCTTAACTTTCCTCATAAAATTTATAATTAAATCAAATGTTTTTTATTTTTATCAAGAATAACAAAATCTTTAATGGGCCCGCTAAACTAAGACAGGAGTGTGCACACATCTCGACTGTGGCCTGTGGGGCCCGCGCACACGTGGGCGCTGGGATCACCCACAATTCGTGCTCACAGCTCTCAGATATGTACTCTCACCACTTGCGAGGCGTCCTCATGAGGGCCCAAGTGCCAATTGACCCAAAGGCCGTTGACATCAAATGCCCTTTTTGAATGATGATATACTTGAAATAACAATTGCACCAAATGAGGTTGAATGTGCCATTCCAATATATGATATTTTTTAATATGTTTTCTTTTTAAAATTTTATAATATAACATATAAACATATCTACTCTTATTGCTCTCATTTAATCATCTTAGGGCAATACACTTCTGAGTGACTAAATCAGACCCAAACATGTGACATGAATATAAGTTTTAATTTGAGTAACCACAATGTATAATTTTTATATAGATAATTTGAATATTATAGAACTATTTGCTAATGATGTAAACAAGATCTACTGAATTGGTTTATGGATATATTTTAAAATATCAATGCTTGTGAGGGTATATATATACACACACATCATTTTGACAAAAATACAATGACTTAATTTGGGGCAGAGTGAGAAAAATAGCTTCACAAAAATTTCGATTTAATGTTGGGATGGTTATTTTAACAAATATAATAGAAATGAATTTGGAACTCTAGTGATTAAAAACAAATTTTGTAAAAAAAAGAAAATCTTTACGGTACAATTCTGTCCCACATGTCGTGGTCCAAATCTCAGAAGTGAGTTCAATTCCCACATCTAAACAATCAACTCCACCAATTAATAAAAAGTTATTAAACTTATTCTTGTAAAGTAAATTGTGCATGAGACTGAGTCAGCCGTGGCATGTGTGGAGTTAGCCACATAATGAATGCTTGAGGGTTAAATTTTTGGTAGGTCACTGAAGTTTGGATTTGTTTTATTAAAGTCACCAAATTTTAATTTATATAAAAAAAGTTACTAACATTCGATTTTATTTCTCTGGCAGGTCACCCGCGAATGCCATATTCATTCAGCTGATGTGGTGACAGGAAAAAATATAGTCAGCCTCATTGTGCCACGTAATCAGCTTGCCACATCAGCTGACTGTGTTTTTCCCTGTCGCCACATCATCTGGTTACGTGGTACAGTGAGGCTGACTGTGTTTTTTTTTGTCGCCACATCAGCTGAATGAATGTGGTCACTCGCGGGTGGCCCGTCGGAGAAACAAAATCGAATGTCAGTAACCTTTTTGATACAAATTGAAATTTTGTGACTTTAATGAAACAAATCCAAACTTCAGTGACTTACAAAAAATTTAATCCGAATGCTTGAACACCCCATCATTTGGTCAATGTATGCAATGATAAAGGTACATCTATCATTGCAAAATACCATCATGCATCTTCTTCTGCTCGCTACTTCTAGCAACAGAACTTTAATATTCATTGTCAAAATATAAAAAAAAAAAAACAAAGCTTTAATATAAATGGAGCACAAACTATGTTGTTGGGATGTCATTATTCTTTTTCAAAGTTTCTCACTCAACATCAGCTTCTGCACCCGACCAACCAACATTTGATCTGTGATACTATTGACATCGAAGATTTTATATAAAATATTTATTTTATTAAAAAAATTTTCAAATCTTAATTTACATAAGCAAATGACACAAATATTATAAAATTCAGTTTTTTTATATGGCCGTATTTAACATGCAACTTATCTATTTTTAGTAAAAATATTATAATCATTTAAAATTATATTTTATTTCACTCCCAAATCTAAAGTTGAGGTTTCGAATATCTTCCAATTCAATAGTTAACAATTTATAATTTGTCTATATTTATCTAAAAAATAACTTTAGTTTCAACCAATACATTTTCTAATAAATGTTAAAAAAATAAAAAAAGTTACATATATTCTTTCAAAAAAATACATATTTATATGTATTTTATGGTGTGAAAAGTATTTATTTGTGCATCTCTGATGTTTAAAAAAATTTAACAATGTTAAATAGATAAATAAAAAAGAAAAAAACATGTATGAGTCTACTTATATACTTATAAACATTCGATTTAGCTATTTTGTAAAAAAAAATAAAAACATTTCTTATAACAGTGTAAACAGTTAACTATGATTGCGATTGCATACATGTTAACATGTGTTTCCTTTAATAAATACGCAACAACTGTTCCAATTTAAAAAAAATTATAAATATGCACAGACGTAGAGTATAACTGTAAGTTTAATAAAAACTTATACTCTCATTTTACATAAATTTTAGTGTTCGACTTTGGGTCTTTATTTAAATGAATACATTACATAAAAATTTGAGATGAATAGACTAAAAGATGATTGGTTGTTAAAAGTGTTTCATTATTTGATAATGGAGAAGATATATGCATGGAAATTAGTGTTTTATAAAAATATAAATATAAATATTATTTTTTAAATCAGTTATATATACAATTAGAGGGTGTTTCGCTGTTGTGATGGAGTGGGAAATGATTACTTTTATAATGCTATATTCTTGTTTGAATGCCCATGAATGAAAGTAAAAGAATAACGGGTGAGTAAAGTATCTTGTCTAATCCTCCAAAAAATGAGATGATTGTTCACACTTTACTCACTCACTCCTGGGTTTAAATGCCAAAATTACCCAAAAATAATAATAAGATAATAATAATAATTAAAGTGAAAAAATCATAATTAATAATTAATAAGTAAAATAGCAATCGAATTCAAATAATAATTAAATAGATAATTTTAATAATAAATTACAATTAAAGTGAAACATTTAATTTTAATTTTTTATTCTAATAATGGAAATAACAATGCTCATTTTTATTAAAAAATAATTAATTTAACCTAACATTTTCTATTTTATATATAATATTATTTACTTAGACTAAATGTATAAAAATTATTTTTTTATGTTTTATTTTTTATTATATTTTTATATTTTACCAATCAAATATATTTTTCATTTCTACTTCTATTAAGTTTTCCCTCGTTTTTATTTTTATTCAATTTTTTCTCAAATCAAACACCATTTTATTAAGTTTTGAGGTATATATATATATGTTGAAGAAATTTAAAAATGATGAAAATAAAAAAAAGGCTTTGGCTGTAGTTTTAGCTGGCAATGAGTTGGCCATGCACTGAGATCAGGCTGCCGTTCTTTTACGTACGCTAGCAATCATATCGGTTGTACCACTTTTTGACCTATAAACGTAGAGAAGCTCTTTTCCATTTGTTTCCCCATATATACGCCTAAAAACCAATCTCCGCTTTACCTATGAAAATTGACAACCCACTTTATTTACTAGGGGTATATATCTGAAATAGAATTAATTAATTATATAAAAAATAAAAAATAACATCTCTGACATGGGGTTGGTGAAAAAGGATATTGACTGCAACCTTTTGGAAGACATCCAATGTGGTGCTTATTAAGAGTAGAGTAAAATGCAGTGGGGCCTCCCTTTAATTTTCTCACTTTAAATATTTTAAATATTTTTTTGTTTTCATACTTGTAAAATTTTATTATTTTTACAATTGTTTTTTATTATAAAACTGTGAATTATTTCTGCATTTATTAAATTTATTTGTAATATTTAAAATTTTAACATTTTGATAATTTTTTATTTTACTCTCCTCAACTCAAAGGTATTCAGGTTGAGGGTACAAATTTCTGGATTATTTATATTTTTTATGAAATTATTTTTAAATTTTTTTACAGAAAATTATGATTGTTTCTTAATTATATATAACGTATGCAATATTCATTTTCTGTAAATACTTTCACTAGTTATAATAAAATAAAAAACGAATCGTTGTTAAAGCTTCAATCTAATTTTATAAAAATTTTAAAAACTATTTTTCTTGACATTGAAAAATTGGTTTGAAACACCTCCTAATAGTAGTGTATAGAACTATTTACTGGCTCCTAATATAGACTTTATGTGGGAAGAATTATTTTCTCTACTCTTCCAAGATTTCGTGACACAGGAGGTTTATCTCTAGAAGATTGTTAAGATAGAGTTGCTCAAAAAGAGTATGAAGCCTAAAACAAAATTTTAAAATGATATTCCTAATTATTTAATAAAAATAATTTCAAAAGAATCAAAGAAATACTTATAGAAGATATTTATTAGTCATTTTTCATGTCAACATCATTACTGAAAAGTGGTTTTAGTTTATAAAAGTTACATAATTGATTAAGTGTTAAATTAAAATATTTAATATCAATTTATTATGATAATAGTTACTATATTGTAATGATAAATTTTTTAATTAAAACAATTTTAATTTTAAGCATAGTATAAGCCTCCAATGAATGTTATATTAAAAATTTTGAATATCAAATGAATGCTACATTAAAAATTTTGAATATCAAATGAATGCTACATTAAAAATTTTGAATATCAATATATTATGTTAAATAATATTATAATTACATTGATAAGGTTCTAAAAAACTTTAATGCTTAAACTTATTATGACACCTACAATAGTTACAATAATAAAGTTCAAAAAAATTTTAAAGATAAAAGTGAGTCTAAGAGCTTCAAAATTTTTTGATGTATGTCTATTTTATATATTTGAAATATTGAGTATTATTATTTCTAGTTTGAATTAATATAATTATTTAATATTTAATATTTAATATTTATAAATTTTTAAAATTTTGAATTCAGGGCCTTCTAAATTTTGTGTTTGGTTTTCCATTGTTTTGAACCACACTTATGTTACGCCATCATAACTAATGTATTTTTATATTTATTTGTCTTTTTTACATATTTAAGTGACAACACTGAAAAAAATTTCCACCAAACAAAAACTAAGAGAATTCGGTAAAATATATAAATTAAAAATATGCCTGATAACATAAAGGTATATGTACATAGAGATCTTGTGGTGCGTAGGTGCGTGGAGGTTCATGTTAAATTTTCATTATTTTTTAAACTACTATTATTATTTTTATTATTATTATTAGGGGCATTTGATTAGGGAATATATATTTCAATAATCATTGGATAATCTAGTGGTAAGTCATCAGAATGGTAGATGAGTGGCATAAAATCAAATCTCTATGTTATGTATGCAATGTAGTTTTGATAAAAAAAAATAGTCTAATCATACTATTTATCCACTATTCATTAGGTTTTATATGGAATGAGTTATATTCTCCATCCCTTAAAACAATAGCACCAAGAGGGCGAGGGCAGGTGTCAAGGGTTTGCTTGAGGCACACTCTCGATCCCGTCTTATAGAGAGACGGTTGAACTTATAAAAGAGGGTTTGCCGTGGTACCATTGGCTATAAATCCAAACATGTCTACAAATGTGTTTGGATTTCATTTGTACGCACGCTCGCAGATGATGTGAAGTCATATATAGACATATATTACATTATAAATAATATGATATATAATATAAATTTATTTGGATTATTTATCAATTAATTTTCAACTCCTAATAAAAAAAACTTCACACCTATATTTGTATTTATAATGTTAGAAAAAATTATTATATTGTTGAATGTCCTTTTTTGCAAGTCTTGTTATAAAACTTGTTGAAACTATAGATTGGATTTGATCAACTGATTCAACCCCCAAAGATAGTCATTCGGTTTATATATTTTATATTTTTTAAAATATTAATTAAGTTTCAATTAATATAAAAATTTTTAGTATATATATATATATTTTGAAGTGATAAAAAAAGATAATGAGAATATTTTAGAATTAAAAATGCATTCATTTTTTGGGAACCAGATTTACCAAACAAAGGTTTTTACCTCTGTACCAAATCAACACCCTTCTTACCAAACATGGTGTTCCTTTCTTTTTTAGTGTTTTAAATATTTTGATCCTAGAAAAACAACAATGAGAAAGGAAAAAAAGAATAAAAATAGATATGGTAACTAGGTCCACTTCCCCTCTTTCCTCACGGTCTCTGCAGATATGACTGACATTCAGGGAGGAAGACTTTCTTGTCCATGAAAAACTTATGACAGACTTGGATTCAAAAACAACAAATGAGGGCTTTCAATTCATGGCATGGCAGCAGTTCCTTGGATGCAGAGACTGATCTGAAGAAGAGACTGAAACTGGAAGGAAGAGTTGGAGGTGGACTTATAGGACTTGTCCCCCCACTTGACCAACTTTCATGTCTTTTCCCCGACTTCCAATGTTAAAAAACTTTCCAGACTTACTGCCGAACTTTTGAAAAGATGGAAGTAATACGTGCATTGACATCAGTGAGAGGGCCATTGCTACTGCTACCTTAACACTTGCTTGCTGGGGTCAAAGGTGAAAGTGAGGAAGCTAGGCGGTAAAAATCCAATTATCTCAAGTTAAATTAAAATAAATTGGTCTCGTAGTTTTGAAATTTAAAAGGAAAAATTATTATTCATCCATCACGAATTTCAAAACTTCCTAAAAACTTCTCCAACTTTTACACACACCGGACAACCCTCCGTTATAGTTTACTTCCCGTCTACCCCCTGCCCGTCACTTTAAATGTGTCCTTGATATGAAATTCCATCTTTGCCCTTGGAAATGGTGGAAAAAAAACCCGCCCGATCACATCACGTCATATCCGCCCTTAATGCACACAATTGTAGGTTTTTTCCCCTTCATGCTGGCTATTTGTGAAAGAGAGTTTAAAAGGCGAATTACATCTTTTTCTTCTTCTTCTTCTTATCTTTCGCATCTGAGGTCTGCCCGTTCGCCGGTATTATGGAGAGTTTTTGTGCTATTGCTAGATACAACGGGGAGGGACGAGTGCTCATGTTCACGGCGCTGACTACTTGGGAGTCAGTGTTAGCTGAGATATGTCAGAGATGGGGTCTCGATACTTCCCGTGTGAGGGTGAAGTTTATCACACCCGATGGACATAATACAGTTTGCCCGATAGAGAATGAGGTCGACTTCCAGCGCATGTGTCATGTTTTCTCCATCTTAAAAGGCGGTGTAGTTGATTTTGTTGTCGAGACGGATGGTGCGTCATCGCATCCTACTGAAAACGATATTTTCTCGTGGTAATGTGGCAGTCCCAGACAGTTATGTAGTTGTATATGTTAGGTATTAGTTGGTAATTCTCTTCTCTGTTTAAGTTAGACACGTTACCGTTTAATTTTGGAGTTCACCGTGTAAGTTCTCACGTTACTGTTTAACTATTTACTATATCGTTTACATTATGGAGTCTCTGTTTAACTATCGCTTTTAACGTTTACAATTTTATATTTACCGTTTAACAAAATGAAGTTTATGCTTAAATCCTGATCGTTTTTGTTTGAACTGAAGTGTTGGCAGGAATTCGGAATCTGTGAGCGCTTCTGTTCCACCTCATAGCGACCCTGACGGTCTTGCATGCGTACCTTCCTCGTCAGAACAACCTGAAATATTGTCGTTGGATGTCGGACAACGTTTTCAAGGCGTTGAATATTTTAGAGACGTAATTCTAAATTTTGCCATCAAACGGAACTTTGACTTTAAATTTGTAAAGAATGAAAAACACCGGGTCACTGTGACATGCGTTGCCAGTAGTTGTGAATGGCGCGGCCCGTTCACGCATCAAAGGAATATAACAGAAATACATTTAGAATCAAGACAATGGACTCGTCACACACTTGCTGCGGTGGAATTGGCTCGGCGTCACACCCGAAAGCATCCAAAAAATGGGTAAGCGCATGAGTGATACAGAAACTCAAGGACCGGCCCTTGTACAATGCCATCGACATTCAGAAGGACATATTGCGGGAGCATGGTGTCCACATTCCATACAAGCAGGCTTGGTTAGGAAAAAACATGCCAGGGTGACCCTCGACGGCAGCAATGTCTCCAGCTACGACTTGTTGCTTTAGTACGTCGAAAAGTTGGTTGAGACGAACCTCGACAGCATTGTGTTTGTGGATAGAGACGGTGAGCGGTTTAAGCGTGTGTTCTTCTCTTTCAGCGGGTGCATTTTGGGATTCAAGCAGGCATGCAGGCCGCTGTTGTTTCTCGATGGTACCCACCTCCTGGGAAAATACCGGGGTACTCTGTTGGGTGCCATAGGAAAAGATGGGAATAATGGCTTCTTCCATGTCGCCTTCGCTATTGTCGAGAACGAGATTGACGCCAACTGGACGTGGTGCATTTCCAAGTTAGGCGATGCTTTATACGACGATGGAGATTACGAAGAGATAATTACATTAGTGTCGGACAGGTCAAAGGGCCTTGTCAACGAGATTGCTAGGGTCTTCCCTTCATCCCCACATGCGTATTGCTTTCGACACTTGGAGGCCAATTTTATGAAAGCCAATGTCAGACTTGGGAAGGCGTTGAGGGAGGAGTGTTGGTCTATATACTTTCGTATTGCGTGGGCATCGACGGCTAAAGAATTCAATGACACCGTCAATGAACTGCAGGCCGCATTACTCGAAGCCTATCAGTGGTTGATTCATAAGTCGGACATGGCACTTTGGTCGAATTATCTGTTTAAAGGCGAACGCTGGGGGGAGATGTATTCGAATGTCGCTTAGTCAGTCAATGCTTGGATCAAAGAAGCTCGTCATTTGCCGGTGACGAAAATGGTCAACTCGATAAGGTAGACGACTGTTTTTCATATATACCGCTTAAACTTTTGCTTTATCATTTAACACACATTGTCTGTATTTAAGATACCCTATAAGTGTTTCAATATCATTGGTTGCATTTAACTTTCTGTATTACCGTGTAATTTTTTAAAATACTGTTTAACAATATGGCTTTCTGTTTAAATATCAATATATTCACTTTAATTTCTTCAAAATTTATGATCTTCGTTGTACAGGTTCAAGTTGATGCGAATGTTATGCTCTCGCCATGAGCAAGCGAACAAATGGGAGACCTACTTATGCCCAGACATACATTCGAAGGTTGAGGAGCTTGTTGAGGACAACCGAAGTCTTCATGTTGGTCGATGTGTCGATGACTGTTACGAAGTTATTGAACGGTGCAGCAACTCTGTAAATCTTGTCACTCGAGTTTGCTCATGTCGCAGATGGCAAGTTTTTGGTATCCCGTGCAAACACACTTGCGCTGCAATAATGCAGACAGATACCAACGTCCATCGTTTTATAAGCGGCTACTTCACCGTCGATACTTACAAGCTGGCGTATAAGGAAGTCATATTCCCCATACCCGACAATGAGTGGCTTACGGACGAAAATCGCGATCTGCGTTTGCGGTCGCCTGTGACGGGAAGGCAACTTGGGCGTCCTAGACGAAGTAGGATCGAGTCCCAAGCATGTGAGGTCCGCGAGTTACATTGCAGCCGTTGCCATGCGTCCGGGCACAATCGAAGATCCTGCAATGAAACCGTCGCCGACTAACAGCATTGTGAAGGAATAATTTATGAAGGGAAAGACATTTGTTTCAGTGTAAACGTATATATTTAAACAGGGACATATATATTTAAACGGGGGTTCCCGATGTTAAACGGTAATTATTGTGCTTAACTGGTAACACACATATTTAAACGGAGATGCCGTAAATCAAACGGGAATCATATTTTCTAAACGGTGACGCAAATATTTAAAAAGATAGTACTTTATTTTACATATGATAACTGAAACTTAAACGATTATTTGATCATAGACAACTTCATTTTGGGATTCATTCATATTTCACCTTATTCACGAAATGTGAAAATGGAAACATATTCGTTTATCCGGGCAGTGCTTCATAGGTATTGCAAGTGATCCTTGTTTTTAAACATGGAGAGCTTCATTATCTAGTTCGGTATGTTAATTACTACTTAATTATCAGAAGCCATATTTTATTACATGTGAGGACTGTTTACAAACGGAGTTCTCATTTCTTTTGAAGTTATCGCGTAAGAAATAGTTCTCTTGATTAAAAATTGCACGGTTTCGTTTGAACTGAAGTGTTGGCAGGCATTTGGAATCCTGTAATGAAATTGTGTTCGAGTAGGCGTCGTAGGCGAATAATTCTTGAAGGTAACAAATAAATTTTGCGTGTTTAATTTTTATATTTAAACAGGCGACTTAGCAATTTAATTATCGTTCTTTATAACTTGGATGGGGTCACCAAATATTAAACGTAAATGGGTATTATCTACGGGTGTGACAACTGAGGTTAAATGGATAAGCGGTTTGTTACGCAGAGAAGCGTGATATTAAACAGAGTACCTGATATTTAAGCAATACAGTTAACATTTAACCAATTTAAGTCAGTTACACAAGAGTACATCCGTTGGACTAACACAGGTACGTAATCATGCTGTAGCCATGTCATTGGAAAGAATAAATTGAATTTAAATTAATGGCGGGAAGAAAACTTAAGTGGAGTACTCCCTTCGTGGAACTGTATTACTACTTACTCACGTTAATCTAATATTTGAATTCGAAATGTCAGATGTCACCTCATCAATAACTGTTACCGCCCTCATCGATAACCGATGGCAATTGAATTCATTAATTTCATTACGAAATTTGATAACTGTTACCGCCCTCAATTGAATTCAAACGACCAAGATTTTTATTTAAACAAGACGTTGAGACGGAGTTAAACATTCAGACATATCCAGAACGAAGACAATGTATAAGTCTCTGCTCAATGAGCTCTGCCAGAAGAAGCGTCTGCCCTCGCCCGAGTACTCCACCATCAGGGAAGGCCCCGACCACAGCCCCGTCTTTCTGACGACGGTATCGGTCGGCGGTACCTCATTCTCTAGTGCTGAGCCTACGACAACTTCCAAGCAGGCCCAAAACCTTCCTGCCAAGATCGCGTTAAAGCAGTTGTGTCCCCCTTCGAGTGGGGAGGAAAGAGATGCTCCATCCCCCGATTTGTCCCCCGCTGCTCCCGCAGCGCTACCGCCGTTGCTGCTACTGCAGCCCGTACTCCAGCAGGGCCTTCCTCCCCTCGATATTACTCCAGCAACGACGAATTACAGTGGTTCTTCGAAGACTTCCTCCACGAGCTAGCTGCGAAGGAAGTGTTTGCTGCTGCAAGACGGGAAGGAATAAAAAAAAAAGAAGGGCCCACGTCGAGAAGCTGCTCCAAGCTATGAAGGGTGCAAAAAAGGACGACTAATAGATTCTCCCCCCTTGTTTTCATTTTGAAAAATAAGAATTCTTGTTTTGTGTAATTTTCGTAATGATGTCTGTTACATGCAACGTTGTTTTTCTTAATGATGTCTGGTAAATGCAACCTTATTTCATAATTTAAAGCAGAGTCACAATAGTTTAACAAGAAACACCTAATATTAAATGGAGACTCTGAAAAGTAAACGAATGTACTTAATTTTATAACGAAACCCTTGTTACAATTATGTGGAAAGTCTTCCACCTCAGGGACAAAATAAAAACTAGCAAACATCCACACGTATTTTTTCATTTAACTCTGGTTAGAAGTTATGTGGTATCCGTTGAAGCTTGGTTAATGTCATTCAACTTCGTTCGAGGAAGAAAATCTGGCTTATGTTCAAGCGTTGATATTTAAACAAAGTCAGCGAAAGTTAAATAGAGACTAGTCTAATTACATGGTAACCGTATGTTGGGCAGACAAAATGATAGTTAAACGGCACGTCTAGTAGTTAAACAGAGAAGGCTGGCTTTAAACGTGAATGCTGGATGTTAAACGAGAAACCTTATAATTCAAACGAAAATGAATGTTTCAATAGCGACAGCGTCGTTTAAGAAGATGTACTTAATTTTATAACGAAAGCGTAAAATGAAACTGTAAGACAATATTTTGAAAGAATGAATTGGTTTAAATTGCGATACTTTCTTTTTTTGTCGCGGTGTTGTATCGTCGTGAACAAGCGGGTGATGTTTGATCACAGTCTCTCCGTACTCCATCTCGAGACAGGTGTCGAATAGTTCCCGCTGTCGAGGTGTACATTATCTGGTTAGAATAACAACCATCTATGAAACTTGGCGTGCCTCATTATCTAGTTCGGTATGTTAATCATTATTTAATTATCAGAAGCCATATCTAATTACATGAGAGGACTGTTTACAAACAGAGTTTTCATTGTATTTGAAGTTAACGCTTGAGAAGTGGTTCGCCTGATTAAAAATTGCACGGTTTTTATATTTAAAAAGATGAGCTAGCATATTAATTGTCGTTCTCTGTAGCTTAAATAGAGTCACCAAATGTTAAACGAAAACGTATATTATCTTTAGGTGTCACAATTGATGTTAAATGGAGACGTTGTTGGTTACGCAGAGAAGCGTGATATTAAAGAGATTCCCTGATATTTAAACAATATAGTTAACATTTTAACAATTTATGTCAGTTACACAAGAGTACATCCGTTGGACTAACACATATACGTGGTCATGCTATGGCCATGTCATTGGGAAAGAATAAGTTGAATTTAAATTAATGGCGGGAAGAAAACTTAAGTGTAGTCCTCCCTCCGTGGAACTGTATTACTACTTACTCACGTTAATTTCATTTGTGAATTCGAAACGTCAGATGTCACCTCATCGATGACCGATGGCAATTGAATTTATTAATTTCATTACGGAATTTTATAACTGTTACCGCCTGCATCGCAAACCGATGGCAATTGAATTTATATTCAAACATTCAAATTTCTATTTAAACAAGACGATCAGACAGAGTTAAACATCCAGACATATCCAGAACAAAGACAATGTATAAGTCTCTCCTCAATGAGCTATGCCAAAAGAAGCAATTGCCCTCGCTCGAGTACTCCACCGTCAAAGAAGGCCCCAACCACAGCACCGTCTTTTTGACAACAGTGTCGGTAGACGGTACCTCCTTCTCCAGTGCTGAGCCTGCGACAAGTTCCAAGCAGGCCCAAAACCTTGCTGCTGAGTTCGCGTTTAAGCAGCTATGTCCCCCGTCCAGTGGGAAGGACAGAGCTGCTCCGTCCCCTGTGGTGTCCCCCTCCGCTCCCGCTGTGTCGCCCGTTGTGCCTGCCGAGGTGTCCCCCGATGTGTTTCCCGTTGTGCCTTCCTTATCTCCACAACACTCCAGCAACGACAAGTTGGAGTGGTTCTTCAAGGACTTCCTCCATGAACTAGCAGCAAAGGAAGTATTTGTTGCTGCAAAGCTAGACGGAATAAAAAAACGAAGGGCCCACGATGAGAAGCTGCTCCAAGCTATGAAGTGTGCACAAATGGATGAGTAATAGTTGTACTCCCCTTCGTGGGCATTTTGAAAAATAAGAAACCTTGTTTTGTGTTATTTTTATTAATGATGTCTGTTAAATGCATCTTCTTCTTCTTCGTTTGAAAATTTACGTATTTCGGCTGCAACTCAATAATTTTAAGTAGAAAAACAATATTTTAAACAGAGACAGCTAACGTTAAACGGATATTATGAAACATAAGCGGAGAACGTTATTTATATAGTGTAACTCAAAATTTCAACACAGACATCGTCGTTTAGACAGAGATAAATGGATACAATGTCTACCACATAGAGAATATGTACATTCAACATAGTCAAAGAAAGTTAAATAAAGACTCTAGTATCAGACGCTGTCACATATAATTAAACGAAAAGAGGAGGCTTTGACGGGAATACCTGACGTTAAATGTGGCTTATTGTCAAGCGTTGACTTTTAAACAGAGAAAGGCAAAGTTAAATAGAGACAAGTAACCTTGGATATGGTCACTGTACGTTGGGCAGACAAAATGAAAGTTACACGGGTACGTCTAGTAGTTAAACGGAGACGGCTTGTTTTAAATAGGAACGCCGGATGTTAAACGGTAAGCCTAAGCATTAAAGCGTAAGCGAATGTTTCAATAGCGGCAGCGTCGTTTATGCAGATGTACTTAATTTAATAACGAAAGCGACGTTACGATCGCAAGCCAAGCAAAGAATGCGAAGTATAAAGACATACAGACGGTGAATGAAAGACAGTATATTTACATTGGAAATTCTGCCACCTCAGTCGCGAACACTGAGTTGAATATAAATAAAAATCAGTAATCAAAGACGAATTTATTCGTTAACTCTGGTTGGAAGTTATGAGGTTTCAGTTGAAGTTTGGTTAATGTTATGCAACTTCGTTCGAGGGAGAAAATGTGGTTTAAATGCCAAGCGTTGACATTTAAACAGAGAAAGCTAAAGTTAAATAGAAACTACTAACCTTGGATAAGGTTACTGTACGTTGGGCAGACAAAATGAAAGTTACACGGGTACGTCTAGTAGTTAAACTGAGACGGATTGTTTTAAATAGGAACGCCTGATGTTAAACGGTAAACCTAATCATTAAAGCGTAAGCGAATGTTTCAATAGCGACAGCGTCGTTTATGCAGATGTACTTAATTTAATAACGAAAGCGACGTTATGATCGCAAGCCAAGCAAAGAATGCGAAGTATAAAGATATACAGACGGTGAACGAAAGACAGTATATTTACATTGGAAATTCTGCCACCTCAGTCGCGAACACTGAGTTGAATATAAATAAAAATCAGTAATCAAAGACGAATTTATTCGTTATCTCTGGTTGGAAGTTATGGGGTTTCAGTTGAAGTTTGGTTAATGTTATGCAACTTCGTTCGAGGGAGAAAATGTGGTTTAAATGTTAAGCGTTGACATTTAAACAGAGAAAGCTAAAGTTAAATAGAGACTACTAACCTTGGATAAGGTTACTGTACGTTGGGCAGACAAAATGAAAGTTACACGGGTACGTCCATCAGTTAAACTGAGACGGATTGTTTTAAACAGGAACGCCTGATGTTAAACGGTAAACCTAATCATTAAAGCGTAAGCGAATGTTTCAATAGCGACAGCGTCGTTTATGCAGATGTACTTAATTTAATAACGAAAGCGACGTTACGATTGCAAGCTAAGCAAAGAATGCCAAGTATAAAGACATACAGACGGTGAACGAAAGACATTATATTTAAATTGGAAATTCTGCCACCTCAGTCGCGAACACTGAGTTGAATACAAATAAAAATCAGTAATCAAAGACGAATTTAGTCGTTAACTCTGGTTGGAAGTTATGGGATTTCAATTGAAGTTTGGTTAATGTTATGCAACTTCGTTCGAGGGAGAAAATGTGGCTTATTGTCAAGCGTTGACATTTAAACAGAGAAAGGCAAAGTTAAGTAGAGACTAGTAACCTTGGATATGGTCACTGTACGTTGGGCAGACAAAATGAAAGTTACACTGGTACGTCTAGCAGTTTAATGGAGACGGCTTGTTTTAAACAGGAACACTTGATGTTAAACGATAAACCTAATCATTAAAGCGTAAGCGAATGTTTCAATTGCGACAATGTCGTTTATGCAGATGTACTTAATTTAATAACGAAAGCGACGTTACGATCGCAAGCCAAGCAAAGAATGCGAAGTATAAAGACATACAGACGGTGAATGAAAGACAGTATATTTACATTGGAAATTCTGCCACCTCAGTCGCGAACACTGAGTTGAATATAAATAAAAATCAGTAATCAAAGATGAATTTATTCGTTAACTCTGGTGGGAAGTTATGAGGTTTCAGTTGAAGTTTGGTTAATGTTATGCAACTTCGTTCGAGGGAGAAAATGTGGTTTAAATGTCAAGCGTTGGCATTTAAACAGAGAAAGCTAAAGTTAAATAGAGACTAGTAACTTTGGATAAGGTCACTGTACGTTGGGCAAACAAAATGAAAGTTACACGGGTACGTCTAGTAGTTAAACGGAGACGGATTATTTTAAACAGGAACACCTGATGTTAAACGGTAAACCTAATCATTAAAGCGTAAGTGAATGTTTCAATAGCGACAGCGTCTTTTATGCAGATGTACTTAATTTAATAACGAA
Source organism: Dioscorea dumetorum (assembly GCA_902712375.1). Taxonomy (NCBI): domain Eukaryota; kingdom Viridiplantae; phylum Streptophyta; class Magnoliopsida; order Dioscoreales; family Dioscoreaceae; genus Dioscorea; species Dioscorea dumetorum. The sequence goes on from CACTHL010000289.1 coordinate 96,057, forward strand.
AGCGACGTTACGATCGCAAGCCAAGCAAAGAATGCGAAGTATAAAGACATACAGACGGTGAACGAAAGACAGTATATTTTAAATTGAAAATTCTGCCACCTCAGTCGCGAATACTGAGTTCAATATAAATAAAAATCAGTAATCAAATACGAATTTATTCATTAACTCTGGTTGGAAGTTATGGGGTTTCAGTTGAAGTTTGGTTAATGTTATGCAACTTCGTTCGAGGGAGAAAATGTAGCTTATTGTCAAGCGTTGATATTTAAACAGAGAAAGCCAAAGTTAAATAGAAACTAGTAACCTTGGATATGGTCATGCTACGTTGGACAGATAAAATGAAAGTTATACGGGTACGTCTAGTAGTTAAACGGAGACTGATTTTGTTAAACAGGAACGCTTGATGTTAAACGGTAAACCTAATCATTAAAGCGTAAGCGAATTTTTCAATAGCGACAACATTCATGTATATGTTCTTAATTTAATAACGAAACTGTATACACGGGGATCCATATTTTTTAACTGTAAGACAATATTTTGAAAGAATGAATTGATTTTGAAAGAATAACGAACAATAGTAAATGTACATTGACATGTTTGCCATGTCGATGGCAAAGAATAAATTGAATTTAAACAATAACGACAAAACTGCTTTACATTTGTTAAAGAATTCTACTTCCCCGAAGGTGGAGGCATCCTTTTTTGTTGGATGCCCGCCGCGGGCCCTTCCTTAAGTATGTGGGCAGTCTACTTCAATCTCAGGTAAGTGACTTCCCCACGCGTTACGTGTAGCTTCTCACCGTGGAGTAATTGCTCTATAAACTCCATGACGTACGCGGCGCAATCGACACTTCTTCCTTTTTTTGACGCGGTGTTGCATCATTGTGAACAAGCGGGTAATGTTTGGTCACCGTTTCTCCATACTCCATTTTGAGACGAGGTGTCGAATAATTCCGTTGTCGAGGTGTACAAATTGAGGTTAGAATAACAACCAAGCTATGAAACTCTATAGAACGATACATTCGGATCGCAAAGAACTTACCATTGCAACCGCGTCTTTGTCGTACTCTTCACTTTGGCATGAAGTTTAATGCCTCTACTCCGGGTTGTTATTAAGCCGAGCACCACGACATGGAAGTGGCCATTCATGATTATGGGAAGGATGGCAATGTCGACGTTATGAATAACTTTGGTGGCATCTCCGATCATAGCTATAGTTGAATCATATGCGTCTTCTTGCTTTGACGTAAACAATGCCAGAGGTCTTGTGATGGAGGCACGCTTCTTGTAGGGATATGGTACTATGGTCAGTGACTTTTGTATTATGCACACGAATGCGTCCATCACATCATCTGTCACCATCTCCTTCCCGTCGAGTAGTACGAACAGGTTGGCCCGTGTGGTTAAACGACAACATCTGTGATTAAAACAGAACACTCAATCTTGAACGAAAGACCGTATACTCTTAAACGGTAATGTATATAGTTAAACAAGAAGCGAAAAGTTAAATGGTAAAGCACTATAGTAAACGGTAACCCCATACACTTACACGAGAAAAACAAAACGTGAATCTGGGAACATCCGTATGTAAACAAAAACATAAAAACTAACACACTTATGAGTAAATGTGGGAAGTTGAGGGAAAATCTTGATCAACTTCTTCGAATACGCCGAGGCGTAATTGACTAGCGTATTTTTCTTCTTCTGGAACGAAGTCTTTCCGAACTTCTTCATATTATTAGTTGGCAAGGATCATCGCTTTCGTTTTGCTTTCGTGACGTTCCCTTGCCCGCGTCAAGGCCTTTGTTGGGTTCATCCTTAGATGCTTTTTGTTGTTGCGGGATCTCGCTGCATTGGATGCGGCACTACCGGCCGCCCGTTCCTTCGTGTGCGGGACTTCCTTCACAATAGAGACAACGGTTATCTCAAGCGCGACCAATGCAACATCATCAAGGGGAGACACACCATTGGTTCGTTCTTCTTCTTCAGAGGATTGTGGCCACCACCCTCGTTTCACCACCGGGCATGTCGAACATCGGCCGACGGAACAACAAGGATCGGTGCCGATAGGCAGCCGGCATTATTTCATCGTCGGCCGGTGGTGAAACGAGAAGCTTTATTGCTTTCGTCTTTTTGCAAGCCTTTCAAACGTGGCCGTTTTGGAATGGCAATCCCGATAAAGTCGTCGTCACCCAATTCCGACGTCTCCTCCGTCCTAGACCCTTCCTTTATTTGGCCGGACGGTGCGGTCGATTGAAACCGTGCTTCCAATGCCTCAACTCCGAGCGACAAGCTTGGGGAAAGCGTTCATTATCACCCGACACGCCGCCAAAACGCGGAAGTGATTTCATCGCCTACCGTCGCGTGAGGGGGCCGCGAGTGGGGGCGTTCGTGGCGATCGGGGAACCGACATTGTCCCGGCCGGAGCGTGGGTGCGCTTTTATCGAGCGGGGTGGGGAGGGGCTTACCCGACGCCGAGGATTGCGTGTTGGGCTGGAAGTGGGGCAACGGCGTCGTCGAGCACGCACGGAAGAGGCTGCCCTCTCCCTCTTGCCTTCGTGCAAGTGGTTTCGTCAGCAATAGCATCCCTCCGTAGGGCGAATCGAACAAATATCTCCTCCTCAAAGATTCTAGGACTAGCTCAGAAACTAAAATACGTAAACAAAACAATCTCGGTCAAATCATTCAATTTATTCAAAAACAGGCGTATTTAAACATTTGACATGGTCACGTAAAGGGTATAGCACATATTTAAACGGGGAATAAAAATATTAAACGAAGACACCTAAAGTTAAACACAGCTACTCATTGGTTAAATGGGAAAGACTATAATTAAACATTAACTACTCATTCTACACATTGTTCATGATTTATTACCTCTTTTCCTTCGAGAGCTACCCAACTATTTTCTATTGTCGCATGCTTCCGGTAAGTACTTTCACCGTAGCATAGCACCCTTGGGGTCTTGCCGAAACGGACTTTATTTCCGGTTCCGGTCAGCTCGTAAAACCAGATGCACAGTGCGATGGAGCAACCCTTAATGTACTCCGTGTTTACCTTCCCCTCGGCGTATCTGGCTTGCACTCGAGCTACAGCTTGTGGGACGTCCTCCATAAGCCATTTGTGTGTCGTCTGCGCCCATGCGTAACGCCCCATGCCTGGTAGATCATCGATATAATCGACGATCCAATTGGGCACCGAGGATGAGGTAGTCGGGAAGAGGACTGTCCCCATGAGGTACACCATCAACAGTTTCACAAAATCTTCCTCCCTCCCTTCGTCCCACGTGCCGCTAAGAGTGGCCTTAATGGACTCTCGGTGTCTCTCGTAGCTTTTCGATAAATACCTTCACTCGAATGCCGATTGTGTGTTTTTTTCTTCTTAAAGCGGGATCGCGTCTAGTCGCCACGCAGGACCCGGACTCGAGCCACATCCTCGGGCTTGAAGCTCAGCGAGGCTCGCCTCGATCCCGAATTTATTGGTGCGGCCATCATACCTCTGCGAGAGCGAGATCCCGGAACGACCCTCTCTGGAATACGGCTTCCACCTCGGTGAATGCCGTGAAGGATGTCCTTTGGATGATCTCCCAATGTTGAGACGTCATGTGGACTTTCAATTTGGCCAATGTCCACACCACCGGTGTCAAGTAGTATCTGCCGTTGACTAGGTTTACCGCCATAATCACAAAAGCTGAACAATGACAACATTTGTTAGCGGAGACATCTATGTTAAACAGAGATATAAGATGTTAAGTGGAAAGCTCAATTATTAAACTAGAGATATGAATAGTTAAACAGAGACCTAAGGTTTTAAACAAGAACCCATTTGTTACACGGAAACCTCATTTCACAAACCGCAACCATATGAAATGAAAAGGGAAACGCACGTTGTAAACATTACACAAATAAAAACAATCTAAAACTCCTTTCGATGAACGTGGACACGGCCCGAAAATGTCGGACAAACCAAAACCCGGCCGACAAATCTGCCTCCAGGACCCGGAAAAACCCCAGCAGAAGTTCTCCTGCAAGATTTAGCATCTTCCGATAAAAACAAAATCACAAAACAAAACCGAGCGAATATCTCTCGTGTAACTGAGTGGTTCAAATAAAACCCTTGCTTAAAACACAACTTCTTCCAATACCTTGAACTGCAAACTGATGAAAGTTCTGAACGCTTGCCACGAGCGATTCGAGTTTTGAGAACTGAAGTTGCGGATGATATCCACGCGAGAGACAACTTCGGAAATGGAAAAGCCAATGAGGCGCGTTCGAGAAGAAATGCGTATACGGACGTGCCTTGGAATCACCCTAAAAGAAACTGCCACACCTTTCAAAAGTTCCAGTGTAACGACTTCCAATGCAAGAAAAGGTAATTTCGTCCATAAAATTCAAACATAACTCCATTAACGTCCGTTGAAAACTTTAGACGGTTGGAAAACATTGACTTTAAAAAGAAGGGGTTTTTAGGTATTGAGAAATTAACGAGGTGGTTTGGCGTATTTTACAACTTAGTTTTTTGGCAATTTCGCCATTTTAAAATCCATTTTTGTAATAATAATGTTTTTTTTATTTTTTATTGCGAAATGGTTCACTTTGTAGTGGAGTTCATGATATTAATTTTATATAGCTTGTTGCCTTGTTATTTAATTTTTATTCCGATTTAAAATTAAAGTCATTGGCTTTTATTTGGATTTAACGTGACGCACTTCCTTCCGAGTCAAATAATGTCAAAATGTTTAGAATAAATCAGATAATATATTAAGCTTGATAAAAGTAATTGTATAAAAATATAAAATTATTTACATTACTCCATAATCTCCAAAATGTAAAATTTATATAGGATTAAAATAATACAATATTAAAAAAAATAATGTTCTAATATCATGGCATAATTAACTTAAAAATTGAATTATTTTCCATGAGTAATGCTATTCCTTCCTAACAGGTTACGCCGACTGTTCACCCGAATGATGTGTCGGCTTGTGTGGCGCCACATCGGCCACCATTCTCTCTCCTACTCGGCGGTTATTAAAAAAACTGAAAATATTTTTAAACCCTAACTAAAAAAATTCTCCCCAAAAACAGAACATCCCTCTCTCTCTCTCGTGTCGCCTCGCTCGTCGGCATATTTCGCCCTCGCAACGCCGCCGTCTCGTCGTCGCCGTCGCTCCGTCTGCATATTTCGCCGTCGCGTCGTCGCCGCCTCGTCGTCGCCGTCGCCGTCCGCATATTTGTGAATTGCTCACCTTGTCGCCCTCGCCGTCACGTCGCCTCGGTGTTTCGGGCGCCGGGTACCTCCTTCACTACCTTGGCGGCTTAGCTTTCTTATTTCCTCTTATGCTTATAGCTTTCTTTCTTTCCCCTGTGTGTGTGTGTGAGAGAGAGAGAGACAGAGAGGAGGATTGATTAATGAAGAAACCAAAAGCCCTACTTAAGGAATGATAATTTGGTGTCTTTATTAAATATTTAGCTCTTCAAGCTAGGGTTATCTAGAATCTAGACTGGTGGATTGGTCATATGTATAACTCTTATCCAAGAGATGAGGCCTCATCTCTTCTCAAGTACTACTTCCTAGTTGGGAGACAAGCTCAAGAGCATTCACGGTAGGAGAGACTGAAACTCAAGCAATAGAGAGAGAGCTTCTTTTTTAATTATGGGAATAAAACTTGGCATTCTCTTTATATATATATATATATATAAAGAAGAATAGATATATGATAATGAAAGTAATAATGTCAAATAGTCTGCTATGTTTGTTAGCGATTATTTACTTGTTGGTTACGGTACTGATAACATCAAGGAAAGAAAGAATTTTCAAGAGATATCATTCTAATTTATCTTGGCATAATTTTTCAGAGATATCTTGCCGTGAATGTTATTCTAGTTATTTTTGAAAATTCTGGTGCAAAAGTGGCTAGAGTCCCATTAATAAACTAGGATATTACTATCCAAAGTTTCTTGTTCATGAGTTTATTCGGAGTCCAATGTTGGCTTAGTTGGCCAGTTGAATTTATTGCCTATGCTGATCTTATGATTGTATAGTGTTGTGCCTTCCAATTGCATATATGGTCGTGTATGAATTTTTATTCTTTAATTTCTTGTGCATACCATGTTGGCAAGTTCATCTCTATGTAGAACTAACTTGTGTCCTCTCTCCTTCATAACTGATAACTATATTGATGTGTTTAGTTATATTACAAAGCAAAGTAAATATCAAAAGCATGTTGCAAATAACTTTGCTTTGAATAATTTATTAATTATATTACATCTATTTTAAAAGTTTTCTAATTAAAACAGATCTATAAAATTAAGAAGAATATGGTGGACTTGGAACATGTGTCTCCTGAATCAAGCAAAAATGGGACAAAGGCTGGATCTTCTTGTCAGGAAATATTGAACAAAGAAAAAGAAAAATTATTACAACCGGAGGATTCATTCCATGGAAAAGTTGTTCCCAATGCAGGAATGGTTCTCAATTCTGAAGAAGAAGTTTACAATCTCTACATTGAGTATGCTCGACAAGAAGGTTTTGGTATCACAAAACGAAGCACAAGATCGGGAGAAGATGGAAAATTAAAGTATTATACACTTGCATGTGTAAGAGGTGGCAAAAGGATATCCACTTTGCAAAAAATGCTTTCAACCCAAGGCTATCCACCAAAACAAATTGTCAAGCCAAGATCAATGTTATAATTGGTAATGATGGACAGTGTACTATATCTCGTGTCAATCTTGAGCATAATCATGCACTTAGTCCGCATAAATCTCGTTTTCAAAAGTGCAATAAAAAATTGGATGGGTATGCAAAGAGAAGGCTTGAATTAAATGATCAAGCGGGTATAGGCTTGAGCAAGAATTTTCATTCTTTAGCAGTTGAAAGTGGTGGTTATGAGAACTTAACGTACACTGAGAAGGACTGTAGGAATTATATTGCAAAAGCTAGGCAGCTTAGACTTGGAGTTGGGGACGCTGAAGCACTTGGGAATTATTTCTCTCGAATGCACCATAGAAATTCAAAATTTTTTTATATGATCGATATGGATAATGAAGGTCGTTTGAGAAATGTCTTTTGGGCAGATGCAAGATCCATAGCAGCTTATGAGGCTTTCGGTGATGTAGTATCGTTTGACACAACATACTTAACAAATAAGTATGACATGCCCTTTGCTCCTTTTGTTGGTGTCAACCATCATGGACAAACCATATTATTCGGATGTGGTTTGTTATCAAAGGAAGATAGGGAAACTTATATTTGGCTATTTAAGACATGGTTGGAATGTATGTCCGGTAAGGCACCAAATGCAATAATTACAGACCAATGCATGGCAATTCAAGGCGCGATTAAGGTTGTTTTTCCGAATTCTCATCACCGGCTTTGTCTGTGGCACATAATGAAGAAAGTTCCTGAAAAGCTTGCAAGCCTAAGCGAGTACAAGCAAATAAAAAAAATTTTGAAGAGCATCGTTTATGAAGCAGTGGATACTCAAGAATTTGAAGACGTTTGGTCGAAGATGATTGAAGACTACAACATTGAGAAAAATGAGTGGCTGAATTTTTTGTATAAAAATCGACAACGATGGGCTCCTGTTTATGTTAAAGGAGTATTTTGGGCAGGAATGTCTACCACTCAAAGAAGTGAAAGCATAAATGCTTTTTTTGATGGGTATGTTGGCCCTACAACATCCTTAAAGCAATTTGTAGAGCAATATGACAATGCATTGAAAAGTAAGATAGAAAAGGAAAACAAAGCTGATTTTGCTTCTTTTAACACTTGCTTCCCAATGTTGACCGATTGTTATTTTGAGAGGCAATTACAAGAAGCTTGCACGAATGAAATTTTCCGGTTGTTTCAAGATGAATTGAGAGGAATGTTATATTGTGATCTTGCACTTGTCAATTCAAATGGGCCAATATCTACATTTCAGGTGACAGATATTTTCAGAGGCAAAGAAGGTAGACTTAGAAAAGAAGTGGTCTTCACGTTTACCATAATGAAATTGAATTTGACACCAGGTGCTCATGCCGTTTATTTGAGTTTAAAGGAATTATTTGCAGGCATATATGCAAGGTGTTCATTAAGAGAAATGTGAAAGACATTCCACCTCAATATATTTTACCCCGTTGGAGGAAGGACATCAAGCGCAGACATACTTATCTGACGAATTGCTACGATGACACAGAAACTTGCGAGCAAGAAAGTGCGATACAACAGCTTATGCACTTATTTTTCTAAGGCTGCTGAAATTGGAGTACAATCTATTGGGAGATGTAACTTTTTAATGAATTGCATTGATGGGGCATTAGAGAAGCTGATGGATAATACAATTTCTTGGGAGAGTCAATCGGAGCAACTTCGACCACCGGTTTTGTTGGAAGAAAATTATGAACAACACCAAACAACGTCGTCAACTATGAAATTTCGAACTCCTTTAAAAGCTCGGAGTAAGGGCCGACCTCCATCAAAAAGGAAGAAGTCAAAAGTTGAAGAAATAATCACCAGAAACAAGAGAAAGGTAATCATGTTTTCGATTAATTTTTACGATTTTTGTAAATAACTTTCGGGTCTAACCTCTATTCTTATTTTCTAGAAAAATCAAACAAAGGGAAACGCAGAAACTGTAAATGACGATTGTACTCAAGAAAGTGTGGTAATGTTTGGTATTTAACATTCATGTTTGTTATGGTATTTCGCATAATTTTCAAATATAATACAATTAATATTTTGAATGAAGGTGATTGGGAATGCTCTTCCATGCACGGTGAATATGCATGGTCACAGTTTTAATTTGCAAAATATAGGCATTGATAGTTCATCACAGGTAACTAAAAAAGAACCCTACATGATATGTGATTTCAGTTATATAAAGCTTTTTTCCCAAAATTTTAGATTTATAGTTATCGTTCATTGTTTTTGTTCAGATTGTATCACATAGGGGGTTCAGTGATGTTTCTTTTGCTGAGGATGGTGTTACTGATCGTGTATAAAAAAGAACTGCTGAATTTCTTTGCCATGCATGAGGTACTTCAAATTGAAAGCTTTAAGAAATTTGAATTGTATTTAATTGTAATCATGCTCTATCATGCTTTGTTATTCTTGCAGGATATTATATCTACACAAAATTTGATGATCACATGATTGTCAGTATAACAAACATGTAACAATATGGCAGTTTTTTTCCTCTCAGGTATGACTTAAATATTCATCAATTGAGCATTATTCTTTTAATTAGCAATTAATAATCAATAGTGTGCTTTATGATGCAGCACAACACGCACCTTGTTATTGCAAGCTCTATAGATGATTCCATGTCAAGGTTAGATAGTAAGGCTAAAGATGCAGGAGTTACAATTTTGCAGTCTTCATAAGTGAATTCAATGATGATTTTGAGCTTGTTGAAGTAGCTCTGGATTGTATTCTCAGCCTTTCACCACCTTATTGTTCTTGTCTCCATGTAAACTTTTATCAAAACTCTGTATTAATGGATGAGAGATAAGAACTTACTTTCAATCATAAGTTCTTGATTTAATTCAACCCTTCCTTAATTCTCTTCCAAGTAATAAACCCAGAAAACTAAATGGAAACAATGATTGACAAAATTTTCTCATCAGCTTCATGTCAGAATGAATGCGTTTGAGCAGCAAGAAAGAGTCGCAATTGAATGTGTACTCTTTTGCCAGTCCAGGTGGTTGTCTGGCCACTCACCAAAATTAAATCTATCTTGAAAACAGGGATAACAATAGTTTACTTAAACATTTTAGTTCATGGTGATTGATTTCACAGCAAATAGTCTGACACTTGATAACAAGTGACAAGAGTTCTCTACATAGTTTCCAAATTCAAGAATGTTTTAAGAGTTCCCCAACTTCTCCACTTTCTCCTCTGCCTCAGCCATACCACTACTGCAGTTCTTGCATGCTTTCCTTGTGCCCCCAACTTCACAATCTCCCACTACATTTAAAACTCCAAAGCATAAGACATTGCCATGACAGTATAGAAGAACCATTACAACAAGCTTTTGGTGTTTGGTAAATCTCACCAGGTGGTAACTGAGGTTTCTTTGGGGCTTCCTTGGTCAGCAGATTATCTTCATCAATCAAATCTAATTCCTCATCAATTTGAATTTTACCAGAAAATGCTTTCTTGATGTTGAAAGATGTCCCAACATTCCAAGCAACCTTCTCACACTTAATCTGCAAATGCAACAAGAGAATAAGAAATGTGTCCTAAAAGGATAGCATTCAATTATATGCATTCAGAAAGTTCTCACCGTCAAGGATCGGTAACGTCCAAGCGACATTCTTTTGCATCATGCAAAGCTTGAAACTCTAGAAATCCCGCCACCCGCTTTAGTTGAGATTTCAACTACAATAACATTGACTATTGAGCAATCATGTGGACAAGTTTGCAGCAAACAAACTGCATTGCTTTTATCATTACCTCGGAAAATTTGTCCCTAAGTGGGGAGTAAGACGGGATGAGAAATTTAGATTTGGATAACAAGCTTCATATTGCTACAGTAATAGCACCACTTCACTACTCCTTGTTGAAGATTCACAGTGCAACTACACTAATTTAGATTGTAAGCTCAGTCTAATACAAGTTGCCATGAAGCATGAAGACTATATTATACCACTGGTGACTATACTTGTTATTTTGAGTGTTTCCATTCCCTTGGTTCATAGTGATATGTGCCTTATGTGGCAATACAAATTCATATTTTTTATAATAAGATATACCAAGAATCATGATGACAATATTCAATTAAAGAATAAGATGAAGTAACAAAAAAGAATTACTAACAATAAAATGAGAAATGATAATTAACATAAATACAACATGCAAATGCTATTTTGATCAATTAGCTCATCGAGGCAATTCGAGTTTGATACAAATGAAGGCAAAAGGCCACTTCGCATCTTAATTTATCCAAACATTTATAGCTCATTAATATGACTGCTTAGACCTCCAAAAATAACTATAAAGCTTACAATTCACAATAATTGACTTAATCAATTGGTTCTTAAAGGCACTCCATAGCCAATACAATGCAACCAACCAACATCTTCTACAATACCCAAAAAATCTAGAATGATATGCTGCCTATATTTGTAAGCTTCTATCTAGAAACATTTCATATTAATCCCAGCGAATTTAAAAGAAATTCGGAAAACAGAATGATGCCTTAGTGCATACATCATACAAGTGCATGACTTTGCAAAAGAAATTTTGAGAAGAGATGAGGCCTCATCTCTTGGATAAGAGTTATACATATGACCAATCCACCAGTCTAGATTCTAGATAACCCTAGCTTGAAGAGCTAAATATTTAATAAAGACACCAAGTTATCATTCCTTAAGTAGGGCTTTTGGTTTCTTCATTAATCAATCCTCCTCTCTCTCTCTCACACACACACACACACGCAGAGGGAAAGAAAGAAAGCTATAAGCATAAGAGGAAATAAGAAAGCTAAGCTGTCAAGGTAGTGAAGGAGGTACCCGGCGCCTGAAACACTGAGGCGACGTGACGGCGAGGGCGACAAGGTGAGCAATTCGCGAAATATGCGGACGGCGACGGCGACGACGAGGCGGCGGCGACGCGACGGCGAAATATGCAGACGGAGCGACGGCGACGTTGCGAGGGCGAAATATGCTGACGGCGAGGCGACACGAGAGAGAGAGGATGTTCTGTTTTTGGGGAGAATTTTTTTAGTTAGGGTTTAAAAATATTTTCAGTTTTTTTAATAACTGCTGAGTAGGAGAGAGAATGGTGCTGATGTGGCGCCACACAAGCCGCCACATCATTCGGGTGAACAGTTCGGGTAACCTGTTAGGAAGGAATAGCATTACTCATTTTCCATACTCCACAGTATATTAAGTTTGAAAGATATTTGATATTTTAGTATATATTGGAGCAGCATTTGTTTAGTTTTATTATTATTAAAGAATAATTTTATTTCACCAATTTTATTAGAAACACGTTTTTATGAGGAATTAGTTGATCTTTGAGTGTAAATGTCCATTGCAATATTTCATGCTTGTTGTTTGGTTATATATCGATTTATGATTATCGTCGTTCTTAAACTTATTCTCTATATAGTTGGCATTTAATTCCATCCCAATTCACAGGTTGAGAATTTAAATTTCACTTATCTGTTAGGAAAAAAAGTATAATATCATAAAAATACAACCAAAGAAGTGGATGCTTTGTTTACTGATGGAAGTGAATAAACAATTTGTTTCGTCTAATACTACCCCACCCCATATAGTTAGGGTTTTTATTTACCCAAAAATAAAAACCTCCAAAAATAAAAACCTCACAATTGATGAATTTAAGAACGCAATAAATGTCTGACATAAGTTGAAAGTAATTGCCACGAACCATTTAGTTTTTATTTTTTGAACTTTGTGATCCGGCCATAATTTATCGCCAACAACTTTGAGAGTTCCAATGATGAGTAATGCAAGTAACATTTATTAAGGGGGGGAGAGAGAGAGAATAGTATGGGCAGGGTTGTAACATCACTAAATAATAACATAATAATTTTATTTATTATTTATTTGATAGAAAGATAAAATATCAAAAATAAATAGTATAAACAACCAAAATATTCTTCAAAAGTTACTATTATATCTTTTACTTTTGATTTTTGTTACAATTTGGACATCGGAATAAAAATTAGGGTGGGTCACTAAACTTTTACTTTTTTTCAGTTTGCTTATTGGACATTGATGCGTATCTTTTTTGTCATTAGACACCAATTTTATATCTCCAGGAGAATACTGATGGATTTTCTACCAGTTTTATCTTACGTGGCCACTGGAATGCACATGTCATTGCTGACTTGAAAATTAAGTAATCTCCTGCTGAGGATATGACAATCTTGAGCAATGGTAAGAAGAGAAAACACACACATATACAAGAAGACACAAGAATTTTATGTGGTTCGGTCTTAAAAACCTATATCCACGACCGCACTAATATTAATTTATTTCACTTACAGCACAATACCTTAGAGTTTACTATTACAGGACTATTTATAGAGAAAAAATAACTAAGATATTTACAGAAAAAAGATAAATTCTAATTCTAATTAAAATCCTTATATTGGAGATAAATTCTAATCCTAATCAAAATTCCCATATTGGAGATAAATCCTAATCCTAATCAAGACTCCATATACCCAATATCTTCTTCTTGCCAAGTCGGCACTCCACATTATCATCCTTTCCACCTCCACCGATGTGAGCTAGATGAAGTATTTCTTCATCTCAAGCCCTTCTCAAACCTTAGACCTTTTCTCCTCCATGACGACAATGATCTCCATTAATCCATCTTTGAGACCACTACAGTAGAAGGCCTATCCCCCAATTTGATCCCCGTCTCCTCACTCACTCCTCTACCTTAATGATCGCACCTCCAAAAATGTCCCTAAATGCACCATCACCGCTGATGCCGCTGCAGCCTACCCGCGCCACCTCCGCCATCTTTGTGTGGAACCCTCTACGGTCTCTATGGCGGGCCCTATCCATCCCCATTCTCGCTAGCTAAGTCTTTTCTATTGACGGTATCCATGGATGAGTTGTCCCAAGTGGAAGGCGGGCAACCTCTCATGACCGAGCTCTTTCGTTACTTAAGGGAAAAAGCTTCTCGCTCCCATTAGTGGAGGTGGAAGGGATGATGACGTGGATGGGCTCTTGATGTGGAGGCTCGACTTGGCAAGAGTAAATGATAATGTGGCCACCATCGGGCATATCAAGCTATGGAAGATTGGTTAATTTCAAGTCAACAATGGCATGGTCATTCCTACGGCTACGTAGGATAAAACTAGCCGAAAACCCATTAATACCCTTCCGAAAATACAAAATTGGTGTCTGGTGATTAAAAAAATGCAAATCAAATTGCAATACTCAAACTGAAAAAAGTAAAGTTCGGTGACCCATCTAAACCCCATCCAAGTAATATGTAATCACACAAAGCATATTCTAACTCAGAGAAAAAATTTGTTCTGTAGTATGTCATGTGTGATTGCCATTAAAAATATATGTTTTGCTCGTAAAAATATAACAAAACTAAAAATAAAGACCAAATTATAATTTTTTAAAACTAAGTGACCAAAATAGATATATACGAAAAAATAGAAGATCATTGAAATTGTTTATCCAACTAAAATTATGCTACTCGTCTATTATAGATTTTCTCAATAATATTTTTGGTTAATATAATATTTGAAAGGTTGTCCAACAAAACTTGTAGGATGTGTTTGGATGGGGGTAATGGTTCCCACTGATTCCCACACCCATGTTTAGCTGGGTTTTTTGGGAAGTAATCATTACCCTGGGGGTGGTGACCCCCCAGGGTAATGAGCCATTCCCCCCAAATTGGGGGGAATGGTTCTAGTAAAAGTCTTTTATGCCCTTGTCAAACACCAAAAATACACTATATGAAATTAATAGTTATTGAAAATTAATTTTTAATTAAACACTAATCAATATTTATGTGTTCATTATTTTATAAATAATAATTATTTAAAATAAATATCATTTATAATTAATTAAAATTTTAAGTACGGAATGAAATTAGTAGTTATGTAAAATTAATTTTTAATTAAACATTAGTCAATAATAATAAAATAAATTTTATTTTTTCATTATTTTATAAATAATAATTATTTAAAATAAATATCATTTAAAATTAATTAAAAAATTATAAGTACGGACTGAAATTAGTAGTTATTTGGAATTAAGTTTTAATTAAACATTAGTCCATAATAGTAAAATAAATATTTATGCTTTCATTATTTTATAAATGATAATTATTTGAAGTAAATATCATTTATAATTAATTAAAAATTAATTTTTAATTAAACATTAATCATTATTAATAAAATAAATATTTTCACTTTCATTATTTTATAAATATTAACCATTTCAAATAAATATCATTTGTGATTAATTAAAAAATTATAAGTACGTAATAAAATTTAATAGTTATTTGAAGTTAATTTTTAATTATACAATAATCAATAATAATAAAATAACTATTTGTGTTTTCATTATTTTATAAATATTAATTATTTCAAATAAATACTATTTGTAATTAATTAAAAATTATAAGTACGGAATAAAATTTAATAATTATTTGCAGTTAATTTTTAATTAAACAATAATCAATAATAATAAAATAACTATTTACGTTTTCATTATTTTATAAATATTAATTATTTCAAATAAATAATATTTGTAATTAATTAAAATTATAAGTACGGAATGAAATTAATAGTTTTTTAAAATTAATTTTTAATTAAACATTAATCAATAATAATAAAATATATAATTATGTTTTCATTATGTTTGTAAATAATAATTATTAAAAATAAATATCATTTTCTTTATGCAAGGGGTAAAACGGTAATATTAACACAACTCCATTTTTACTTTTCCCATTCCCAATGAATTATCCCTCAAACCACATATATTTTTCATTACCTTTCTCTACCCATTCTTTTCCCCCCATCTTCATTACTTAATTAATCCTCATTCCATTACGGTAATCCAAACGCACCCGTAAAGTACATTACATTCTCATATTTGTTTTCTTATAAAATAATAAATGAGGGTGAATATGATAAGCTGGAAGGTGTTGAATTTCAATAATGTATGATAATCTAACTCCGACGGCAAGGTTAAAGAAATTCAAGATTCTCACTGATTGAGAATCTTATACGGAAGTACTTCTAAACGTACTTGAAATATACTTCTGTGAGATAGGTACCCTTATTTAATAGAAGTTTAAAGACATATGCATACATGATATTAATATTTTATATTTGCATCTTCACTTTACTTGAGTTTTGAGATTTAATTTTTGATCATGTTAAAAATAAACATCCTATATAAAATGACCCAATATCAATAAACTAAAATGTTATCGGTACACTCATATAATTAATAGATAAAATATCCCATTACACATTAAGAATCCTCAACTTTATATTGGTTTAGAATGAACAATGATAATTGTTCAAATAGAATTATTCTTTTAATTAGAACATGTGTGATTCATTTTATAATTTTAGTTTTAAATTTTATTTAACGTTTTACTCGAGAATCCAAATTTTAGTTATATTCTTCCAATTTTTATAATTAAAAATAAGATAAATGAACAAAACATCCCTAAGAAGTTCACGTATTCACATAAAATTCCTGATAGTTTAGATATTCACAGGAAATCCCATTTTTTTGGGTTTGCTTCCATTTGGGTCTCGATGTGGGATGACACCATTTAAGGCAGAGTGGAGTGACGGTTATCCTTTCCACTGACACGCTAAGTCTGCAGGCACTTGGGTCGGTGCGTGTTTCGAGATTTGGGATGTGAGCGCATTGATTACACTGTAAATTGGACACTTCGTCCCTCCATTGCACAGTCAGAAGAGTACATTTTCCTTTTCTCAGACACAAAAAGCGTGAGCGAAAAACCCTAGTTCCCACATCACTAGCGTAACAAACATTTGATTCTCAGGCTAATCCGACCAAAGTTAGGAAGATAAGTAGGCGGTATATTGGAATAGTGCTTCTCTTCCACTACTTATGATTATGTTGTGTACGTGTTGAGAGGACTCGTCGGATATTACGTTACGGGGAAAATAGTTTTAGGAAACAAGCATCCCTCTTGGTTAGTTCTTGTCATTTCTCAATGGCAAACGGGTTTAAAGTTATGTTTACCGTTTAGTATTGTTTGTTTTCACTTACGTTGGAGAGTTCCCATTTACAAACGTTTGTTTCCACTTACATTGGAGAGTTCTGTTTAATATTGTTTGTTTCTGCTTACACCCGAGAGTTCGCGTTTACTATTGGTTGTTTCCAGTTACATTAGAGAGTTCCCGTTCACTATTGTATGTTTCCGCTTAGATTGGAGAGTTCCCGTTTACTATGGCTTGTTTCCATTTACATCTGAATGTTGTTATTTACTAACCGTTGTTACCACTTACATCTGAATGTTATCATCCTTCATTCACAGTATTCCTAGCTCACCCCGACTCCGGTGACAAGGAGCCTGCACCTAGCTTACTATAGCTTGTATCTTCCTTCATTTACACGACGACCATCGCCTACGGAACACCGCACCGAAGGTTGAAGCCGCCGCGAGACAAGGAGCGTTCGAAGAAACGTGGTTCATCCCCGGCCCTACGTACTAGCCCCCCCTCATCGTAGTTGGCCTCGTTACGGGGCACAAGGAACTTGGCGTGCAAAAATTGGCGAGGATGTTGCCACCCTGGTCGCTGCGAGGGTTTGAGACACTGACGAGGAAGTTCCAAGGTCTAGTGTTCCATGTGGATGCCATCGAACGACGAGTTCGGATGTCCGCTCCATCATCAGCGGGAGACACACCAAAGTCATCCTCTGTGTCATCTACGACGATAGGCAAAATGTGAAGAAGGTCGCCACTCGACGCGCTTCTATGGCTAGCCCCTCCCCCTGGTGCGCGCGTGGAGGCTAAAGCAGAAAACCCCTTTGACATCCTTGAGTGGCCTTCACGGGTCACAAGTCAGTTGGCGACACCCTCTGTGAGCATCGGTATAAGGACGAAGAGAGTTGCCCTTAAGGGCAGAGTGAAGAAGGACTGCTCACCAGGTCCTTCAAGAATCTCATCTGACAATGATGTTGTTGTCGACGTTGATAGCGTTATAGAGTCTCTCACTACGATGAAAGAGATTGTTATTCCAACCTTCAATTTTGACATCTTCTGTGCATCAAAGGAAACCTCTATCATGCAATCCACAGAGAAGAGTGAGGAACTTGTACTTGCTCCGGTAGCGACCTAGGAAAAAGCTGTGAGCCCAACCCCCTCTGTAGAACACATGGATGAAGATGTTCCACGACAAGACCCCCCCACCCTTGCGCAGATAAAACAACTAGTCCAGCCACCTTTGCAAACAAAGTTGTTCCATCTGAGCCCCCTGGTAGAGAAGGCTGCTACCCCAACCCTTCCTGTACATGATGAAGCATGATGAGGTTCCATCTCAGCTCCCCCTGGTAGATGAAGATGTTATTGGGGCCTGCGGAAGAAATAGGTGAGATGCTTTCTGCAAAGAACCAGTACAACTCCCTGTCGATGTTGATACCGTAACAGGCATTGAAAAGTAAAAGTAGGGTATGGTCAAGACGGCTTTCATCCCTAAAAAGAAACGCCTAGCTGGATTCCTGCAGCTAGACCAACTCGAACAAGCGGCTATGGGGATGTTTTCCAACTATGTAATCGACCAGTAAGCTTCCCGCTTACTCTGTTTTATTTAGCCTTCGGCTTTTCCATTTAGAATGCCTGGTTTTGTGCTTACATGGTTGTGTTTCCATT
Organism: Dioscorea dumetorum; assembly: GCA_902712375.1. NCBI lineage: Eukaryota > Viridiplantae > Streptophyta > Magnoliopsida > Dioscoreales > Dioscoreaceae > Dioscorea > Dioscorea dumetorum. Next base: position 114,408 of record CACTHL010000289.1, read on the forward strand.
TAGCGTTGAACATTTCCACTTGGATGGTTATGTTTCCGCTTGCATTTTTGTGTCCCCTTTTAGCGTTGGACGTTTTCATTTAGACAACGATGTTTCCTCTTACATTTTTGTGTTTTCGTTTAGCGTTGAACATTTCTACTTAGATAAATGTGTTTCCGTTTACATGGTTAGATTTTTGCTTAGGGTTGACCGTTTACGTGGTTTCATTTCCTGCTTAGTTTGACAGCTTTCCATTTACTAATAATTTTAACTTTCTGCATTTAGGACCGTCGTGTGGAAGAACAATCTGTTATTCATGACTAAAGACCACCTTTTCATCTTAGTGGAACGGTGTGTTGTTCCCGACGATGTGCTCGACATCTTTGTTGTTATCACCATGGAGTTACTCAAGAAGACCCCTTACCCGTGCAAGAAGCGCGTTGCAATCACACGTCCGTTAGTGCTTTTGATGTCGCAGGTAAAGCACAGTGTGGAAGTGACGCTCATGTTAGTGGAGGATGCCACCAGTAATTTCAAGGAAGTGGAACATGTCATTATACCAATTATCTTCAATGCACACTTCCACCTCCTCGTCCTCGACAAATAATCGAAGCAGTACCTACTTTACTCTTCGGCGCAGAGATGGCGGTATGGCGCCGATGTGACGGCCATGGTAAGGACTTATGCTCTTAGTTCATTTTCTTTCTTTTTCTTATCATTTTCCGTTGCTGACAACCTCTTATATACTCCCAACAGCGGGAGCTTTTCGATTGATGTCTCACCATTGAGGTAGGCAATGTAGGAACATAAACATACCCTCTGGTCCATGTCCGTGATTGCCCACGACAGAAGCTTGACAGTCTTGACTGTTGCGTGTTCACCATGCATTTTATTGAACAAATACTTAATGGCGAGAAATTCTGACTGCCTCAGTGGACGTGCTGCTACTATGGCATCTGCGGTACGCAGTACACATACTCATGGATAGAATCGCAAAGGGCAAGGGGGATGGAAGTGACGGCGGCTAGGGGAGCAATGCCTGAGAACCCTAACAATGACAACCCATATTTAAGATTTCGCATTTCTTTTCTTCCAAATTGTAATTACTTACTTTATGCTTACATAGTGTAGTTTCCGCTTACATGTTTGTGTTTCAGCTTAATTTATGAGATTCTACTTACATATTGGTGTTTTCGCTTATATTTTTGAGATTCAGCCTACATACTAGCGTTTCCGCTTGCATATTGGAGTTTCTACTTACGTTTTCAAGATTCCACTTACATACTGACATTTCCGCTTACATATTGGAGTTCCCGCTTACATTTTCAAAATTAAGCTTACATAATGGCGTTTCCGCTTACATATTGGAGTTTTCACTTATGCTTTCGAGATTCCACTTACATACTAGCATTTACACTTACATATTGGAGTTTTCACTTATGCCTTCGAGATTCCACTTACATACTGGCATTTACACTTACATATTGGAGCTCTTGCTTACATTCTCGAGATCCAGATTACATACTGGCATTTTTGCTTACAAAAAGGTGTTTCCTCTTACACATCCGTTAGTCCACGATGGGTCCATTGCATGACCTTCGGTTGTGGCGAGCCTCCTTGCACCTCGTTGCATCTCAACTCACACACAACAAACAATTGTAACTCAAGTAAAGTACGCGAGCCTCCATTGCATGACCTTCGGTTGATCGACCAGCAAGTAAAGTACGTGATTTTTCAACAAGATCCTCGATTTTTTGTATATGTCCAAACACGGGTGGATTGCACAACATATTCATGAGCTTGAACCCGCAACCATGAAATAGATAAGTGAAAGACATAATACTAAGTGTGTAGTGAGCATACAAAACAAAAACATGTAAATTTATGTCGAAACAACCATAAGTAAACGGAAACACATAGTTCTAAGTGGGAAGTGAGCACACTAAACGAAAATGCGTAAACATACGTGGAAACATCCATAAGTAAATAGAAACGCATGCTTCTAAGTGGGAAGTGAGCATACTAAATGAAAACGAGTAAATGTACGTAACAACATCGAGAAGTAAACGGAAACACATGGTTCTAACCGAGGAGTGTGTTGCATAAACACAAACATGACTTGCAAACGCCAAAAAAATCTTACCATATCGAGTCTACCATGTCCGTTACGGGGGAAGTGTTGTGCCTCTTTAATCTATGCATTGAATGATTCTACAACGTTAGAATACATCTCGCCCCATCTTTCGCCTTTGAACATGTAGTTTGCCAGTGCATAATGTTGGATTTTTGGAGTAGCCAAAGTTGTGCGTGCGAAGATGCATTCAACAGGTCGTTCATTGCATCATTGAACTCCTTCTCCTTGCACGCAAATGCAATCCTAACGATTATGGAATAACATGACTCATTCAATGCCTTTCTAATCCCGACGTTTACTTTCATAAAATTTTCCTTAGGTGCCTGAAACAATATGCATGCGGGAATAAGGGGAAAACCTTCGCGGCGAGTTGATGAGACCCTTTGACCTGTTGGACATAAATGTTATAATCTTAGTATAATCATTGCCTCCATACAACGCATCACCAAGCTTAGAAAGGAACCACATCTAATTGGCATATGTTTCATTGTCAACAATGGCAAATGCGACATGAAAAAAGCCGTCGTTACGATCCTTCCCCGTTACACCCAGTAAGGTACCCCCATATTTTCCTAACAAGTGAGTCCATTGATGAATAGCAAGGGCCTGCAACCCCGCTTGAAACCAACAATGCACGCATGGAAAAAGAAAAATGCACATGTAAACCGGTCGCTCTCATGGTCCACCATATCAATGATGCAAGGATTAGTCTCTAAAACCTTGTTGGCATACCATCTAAGTAGGTCATAGCTCGCAACTTCACTGCCGTGAAGAACACCCTGGGAAACCTCTTTCCCCAACTAAGCTTGCTTATAAGACATATGGACTCTGTGGTCACGCATTATATCACGTTGAATATCGATGACCCGTAAAGAGGGCAATCTTTCAGCTTCGCATCACTTGATCACTAACCCATTTTTTGGAAGCTTTCGAGTGCGCGGTAGTGCCAATACCCTCACCATATGTGTGGGTCAGGTACATCGTCTTGATCCTAAAGGTGTCATGGTTACCATCCTTCGACCCGTGGGCACACCATTGGCAACCGTCGGATGCATATTAGACAACTAGCTTCTGCTTGTCGTTCTTCACAAATGTGAAATTAAAATTTCATCTTATGCCAAGACTTTGCAGTGTGTCTTTAAAGTGTTCACCATCACGAAATCTTTGGCCGACTTCCAGACACACACTCTCAGGTTGGTCTACTGCCATCGATAGGCCACCTGTTGTGTATTATGGGAAGACAATATGTGTCGATTGAATGGTAAGCTCTCTGAAATTGAATCCTTGCTTTTGGTGTACGCAACAAAATATAAGATATAGATAAGCATGCAACTCCCAAAAGTAAGCGGAAACAACGTTCACTAAGCGAAAAGTTTCAAATCTAAGCGAAAACAACGACGGCTAAATGAAAACTCCCAAAAGTAAGTGGAAATGACATTCTCCATGCGGAAAGTCTCCCAACTAAGCGAAATCGCTAGCCGCTAAGTAAAAACTCCAAAAGTAAGTAGAAACAACGTTTACTAAGTGGAAAGTCTCCCAACTAAGCGAAAACGACCACCGCTAATTGAAAACTCCGAAACGTAAGCGAAAACTAGACTGTAATCGCCACAGTTGTATGCATAATCAAAGATATAATATTTACAATAGTAAAGAGGAGTGCAGGGGCCGCATTCTCACTTGTGTCAACAATAAAGTCGACGTCGGAAGCGGTTGAACATATGATGAATGTATCACATTCGCTAAAAATCAACCTCAGAGTCAATGTGGCAAACCATTCATTGTGCATCCGGTGTAACAAACCTCATCTTAACACTAGAAATTTTGAGACTCCATCTCTCACATATCTCCTACAATACTGACACCCATGAAGTTAATACCGGAAACTGCAGTACTCGACCCTCTTCCTTATATCTAGCTATTGTGCAGAGGGTATCCACTAAGTCCTGTTGTTTAAAACCCTCACGCTGCCATGTATTACAATTAAACAAACATTTACAACTCGTTCATCAACATAAGATAAAAATTAAAACCTTTTTTTACCACACCCTTAAATGACAACAAACGTAGCTGGTCTTTGGTAGCAACTCGCCCACTGGTAGAAGAGACAAACGTATTCTCTGTTAATGCAAGACAAAAGGAACAAAAAGAATTCTGGAAGATGATGATTAAGAAGAAGAAGAAAGGAGGATCTCATTTACAGTATATGAAAAGCATGATTGGTAAGTGAAAAGCTGCCAAAAAATACTGCATTTATCCCTATTAGTCGTACATTATTTCAAATTGTGATAAGATAAGGCAGGCTTTTTTCTACTAATGGCAATGACAAAATTGGTATTATGTAGAAATGGTACTGATAGAATTGGTTGAAGGGACTAAAAAAAAGTGAACTAAAGAATGAAGGTCTTACAATGAAATTCTAATTTTATTGGGACTGATTGAGATGTTTTGAAACTTCTAGGGACTAATAATTAATTTTACCTTAAAAATATATCCTAATTATTAACTTTATTTAATTAGAATAAAATGTGCCCCCGCATATATAAAAAAGAGATAAATTGCACATATAATCTCATAATTTTCTCCCATTAATTTCCACATAGAAGACTAAAGTATAAAAGAAATATCATAAAATTAAAAATATCTTAATAATTTTATCAACCCATGCCAATATTGCATCTCTGTCAATTTTTCACAAATAATCTCACAATATACAATTACAATTTTTTATTTTAAATAATTCTTTTGTTTTATTTTTTGTAATAGCATTTTTTTTTAATACTCCCTCCATTTCAAATTAGATGTCGTTTTAAGAAGTGAATAAAATTCCAAATTAATTGTCATTTTATGTTATATAGATAAGATTTCTTTTTGTTTTTCTAACTCTATCTTTATTTAATAAGTAATTTCAATTTCCAACATCTATTAATGAAACCCACTAAATAATTATATAAACTTACTTTTAAGTAAAAGATAAACAAAAAAAATAAAAAGATGTAAAGGCTCCTTGTTTCATAGGTGTGGCTTCGTTTGATTTTGATATAATGTCTACGAAAGATACACCATGTTTTGGTCTAAATATACTAGCAAATCTTGGATTTGATTTGAACAAATCCATTGAATAAGGAGAAGAAGCTTTGTAGGAAAAGGTTATTGTAGAAAAAAAAAAGAAAATATAAGACATTTCAACTTGAATGTACAAGTAGCTCTTCAGTTTGACTTGAACAAATTCCCTGACAAAGGAAAAAATTTTTTGAGGATAATGAATGAATGCAGCAGCAGATCTTTAATTTGATTTGAACGAAGGAGAAAAAGTTTTTGAGAATTATAAATCGATTTCATGTAAATACATTGATTGATAACCTTATCTTACCTGTCCTTTATTTTATAGGACAAGTTTTGGTGGGAATTATACCAATCCATAATTTTAAAATAAAATTTTAATGGTAAGAAATTTTATAGATTGAAAAGTATGGATTTTCAAAATTTTGGGTATAATTGTAGTCCCAAGAAAATGGGTACTTTGATCATTTGACTTAGGTTGTGGTGGGAATTATACCGATCCTAAGAAAATTTATTGTTGTTCATAATTCTTGTGCAAAAGACTAAAATGACATTTAATTCAAAACGGGGCGAGCATATTTATCCATCATGTGGACAAAATGTGCCCTAATTTACTTTTGCATTTACATCTATTTTAGACAATAATGATACAATAGTAAACTTTACGAATCTAAAATTCTCTTATTTGTATTTGATTATATATATATATATATATATATATATATATATATTTGCTCCTAGAGAGTTTCACGTAACAAATGTAACATTTTTTTTTTTTGCATTCAAAATTTCTTACATTAAATATGGCATAATAATGGAAAAAGAGTAATTGAATTTGTTTGTTTAATGAATGTTTATTAGACATTTCAAAACCAATTATATTTATTTAAAAAATATTTTTTAGTTGTGTAAGATATACCAAAAGTTTTCATTGTTAAGAGTTATTAATTATAAAGTCTGAGTTTGTCATTCCTATGTTTTGATATATTATGGACTCTAATTATGGGTTTTTTATTTATAAATGAAAATGGTCATTATTTTTCTTGAGGTTTGTCATCTAACGAAAGAATTTTTTAATTAAAATAATTAAAAAAAGATAATATTTTACTTCATTTAAAATTTTGTTTGTATTAAATCTTATAGTGGCAATGAAAAAAGTTTAATTGTATTTATTTGTTTAACCAAAATTTTCAAAATTAATTAGAGTTTGATAGCACACTGATGATGGACACTGACTACCCTTCAGCTTTATAAAAAAAGGATAGAAACAAATGAAATGATTATTCTTTTTCTATAGGGTCGTAGAGTCAAAGCAAGATAAGAAAACCTGAAATTTGAAGATTACTATTGTATTAGTTTATGTCCAAATAAAGTGGAAGAAAACTGAAAAGACTGAAATATTAGAAATCAAAGAATGAGAAATATTAGAACTCTAGGAACTAAGTTTCTAAAATTTTGTATAGGTAAAATTTTAATATTGAGCAACAATATAGTTTAAGGCCAATTTGTTATTGGTGGGATTTAATCCTTGCGATACTAAAAATAGCAATGTTTTTTTATTTTTTTTATTGAATTCTTGCAGAGGTTATGAAATATATTATTGTGTATTTAAGTTTATTTTGCACTTTTATATCTCTTTCTGTTTACTTTTTCTTCTTTATTTTTTTTGTTCTTTTATTTTGTTATTATTTCATCTGTAACTCATTCTCTCATAACTTTCCTACATGTAACCTTATAACATAGTTTACTAAACTACTCTATTTTTTTTTTTTTTTGAATTATGTGTTTATATACAATGTTGATTTAATACACCCCAAAATTATAAAAAATTTCCTAAATAGAGCGAAGGGATTTGCCAAGTATATATAAGATTAATAAGAAAATAATTTTTTTGTACATATATTTTTATATAGGTGTACATAATAATTTCCGTTGGGTATTGTACTATCTCCAAATTTGTTTGCATTTTTAGGGTATTTAACATCAATTTATTATCACCGGATAAGTACATAGGGATTTCGATCATAATTTGTAAAAATGTTTACTGGATTTTGACACCGCTAGTGTTTATTTGGCATGAGGTTTGCTTATTTTGAAACAATTTGTTGCTATGATAAAGTTTAAAAAGGATAATGATGTGGACATTGAGTTAGCACCGTGAGCGGTGACAGGCCTTTCATAGCGACATGTTATTTCCAATTAAGAAAAGCTAGTACCAAATCATCATTAATGTGTTGAGTCTAGCACATATATTTGTAAATTATGGTCATAATTCTCTAGATACCCATCCAAGTGATAATAAATTGATGTTTGATGCCCGAAAAATATAAATTAAAATTTGATGATAAAAAAAATGGAGATAGTATGGGATCCAATTGAGATTATTACAAAAAAAAAAAAAAAAAAAAAAAAACACAGATGAGAGTGTATATATCAATTACAATTTTTTACATACTATACATATATTGGAGAAAAAGTTATGCCATGGGAGAACATAAGTTTATCTTATAT